>JAHNEJ010002693.1:0-78662 GCA_022559845.1 Amorphophallus konjac
CTCCTTGCAGATCTGGCTGGTTAATTCCGGCCTCATGCACCGGGGTGACTGCTTCACTGGCTCCACCTTGGGATCAATGGACAGGATGTGTTGAGTCACCTCGGAGCCGAGTCCGGGCATTTCTTTATAGTTCCAGGCGAAGCAATCCCGGAATTCTTGCAACAGCTTTGTATATTCCTCCCTCTCCTGCAGGGGCATAAGAGCACTCAGGAAGGTCGACCTGGGGTCATCTTCTGTGCCAAGGTTGATCTCAATCAACTCGTCGACTGTAGCTTGGCCGCCGTTTTCAATCTCCGGCAGGGCGGGCGAGAAATCGACAAAGTCTTCATCTTTGTCGTCCTCGAGCTCGAGGATGCCATCCTCTTCTTCTTGTTCTTCATGACTGGGCGCAGAAGCTGTATTCACCGCGCACTCCCCCTGGACCGTAGCCGGGTCCGCGGGGTCTGCTGGCGCAGAAAGGCACAGGGCCGCCTCGGGGTCTTCGGTGTACTCATCATAGACAGCTCCGACGGAGGCTGGGGCAGCCGCATCTTCGGGGGCCTGGTAGTGGATGGACACGGTGTAGACTCCTGCTCTGGGGTTGTCCGCCAAGTGGGGGCGTGGCGGGGCTACCACGTAGTCCCCCATCCTGAGCTCGTCCCTTTCAATGAGGTCTTGGGCAATGTCTTTGAAGACATAGCAATCTTCGATGGCGTGACCCAGCATCTGGTGGTAAGGGCAAAATAGTGGGTCCCCGCTTCTTCGGATGTCTTGCGGCCTCTTGGATCGTGGGAGGGAGACCTTGCCGTAATGGCGGGCCCAGTGGAAGATGCCCCGGGTCTTCTCTCTCGGGAAGGAGTAGGGCTTCTGCAGCTTCTCTTGGAGTGTCAGGCCTTGCCTGGTTGGCCGCTCGATCAACAGGCTTGCGGCGTCTCTCAATTCTCTTCTTGACCAGACGGGGGTGTCAGGGCTGGCATCTCGGGGCCGAGGCATATGGCCACGGCACGGGCGGAGAGAACCCCTGATCAGGTCAGTCACTAGTGAGGTCAACTCGGCCAACCGCGCGTTCAACCTCTCGATTTCCCACTGCTGCCTATGGTACAAGGCGTACATGACGGGGTCGTATCGAGAGGGATTCGCGACGTGGCCCATGCTATTGCTCCTTGCTTTGCCAGCTGGCCAGAGCGAGGGCACCTCAGAGGCGTGCCCCTCCGGGGTCAGTCCCTCGGAGAAAGAGGAGGTCTTTCCCATGGAGCGGCGGATAGGGTTCCAGAGGAATACTTCTTCGTCTTGTGTCTCCTCAGTCGAGGAACTGGGGTGTACATCTTGGTGGGCTTCCCACGAATTTGCAGCTTCCGCGGGGTCGTCGCTGGACCAAGTCGAAACCGATATCACATCAGCTTCGTAATAATCTTCTATTGAAAAACCCAGATCGGGGTGCTTGGTGATTTGCAGCAACCGTCGATCCAGGTTTGGTGGGTTCCACATTCTTTTAAACATTTCCTTCCGGCTGGAAGGCTGGTAAGGAGGAATCTTTTGCTTTCTGACCATTCTGGCTGCTTGGTCAGTCATGTGGGGAAGTCCGGCAATGGGGACATGTGGGTCATGCAACTCGTCAGGGAACCGGCAATCATCGTCCTCCCTGACTGGCTTCTCCCCAGCAACATAAAAGATAGTGGGCGGGCCTTCGGAGTTAGGTACTTCGAAAGTCCTCAGCTGCTCGGCTGTTTGGCATTCTACTTCTATTACAGGCTTGGCGATCCCTGGCGGGACCCTGACATCTTCTAGCAGGTCTTCGAGGCAAGGTGCGCCTGGTGTAGGGTAGATGGCGAGAGGAGCCGCCTTTAATACCCCTTCTTCTTGTGCAATAAACGGTACATGTGGAGGAGCCACATAACCCGGGGGTGGCGGAGGGAACCTGCCACCTGACTCTGCTTTCTTCTTTCCCTTATCTCGTGCAGCTTGAGGAGCTTGCTTCGCCTTTTCCAAGTACAGGTTAGCATCTGACAAGTGACACTCGAACACCTCGAACGGGTGGAGGTCGACGAAGATCCTAACTTCCTTCCCCTCGCAGGGGTACTTGATGCATTGATGCAAAGTGGAGGGCACCACCCTATTCTGATGTAGCCAAGGCCGGCCAAGCAACGCCTTGTAGGAAGTATTGGAGTTGATGACGTGGAACTGGACCTTGGTGGTGAAATCATCAAAGGTCAAGTTGAACTCTGCAACCCCCATGGGCACCTCACATTTCTGGTTAAAGCCAGCAATCTTGACATTTTTAACCTCGACCAGGTGTATGTCAAAGTAGTGCTTCTGGTACACCCGGTAGGGGAGTATGTTCACTGCTGCTCCCGGGTCAATCAAGACCCTGTTGATGGGCTGGCCATTCAATTGCCCTTTCATGTAGAGGGGTTTATTGTGACTGCAGGTTGGCAGGAGCATGTCGTCTTCTGTGAAGGCCACGGCCACTTCAGGTGGTATCTCTGCTAGGCAAGCTTCAAGATGTGCTGGCGTCTGGAGGGCGGTGATGATGGCTTGCCATGTTTCCTCGTTCAAGGATAGCATCTCCCACACGGTGAACCAGGTCGGGATTTTCTTGAGGTGCCTGACTATCCGTTCGGCGGTCCGCACCTTGAGTAGCTTCATCTCTTCGGGCTTGACACGCCTGCCTCCATCCTGAGGTTGGGATGCCAGGTCAGGGGATGCCTGCTTGGTAGGTTCTGCTGCAGCCTGTTGAGCCTACGGGGCCTGCTGGGCCTCCTCTGTTTCTCGCATGAACTCGGCGAGGTTTGGGATGCCGCTGAATTCTTCCTCCGGCTGAGGAGGGGTAGCTGCCGATAGAGCTTGGGGACCGCTTGCTTCCCCAGTCGAAGGTGACACTGGGGAGTGCGCCTGCCCGCCTGCCCGGGCTAACAGGAATTCAGCAAATGAAGGGGTGCTTCGGCTATTGGCTCCTCCGGGATAGAGACCGGACGGAGGAGGAATCTGGGTGCCTCGGACCTCCGGGTCGGGGACCTGATATGGCTGTTCTCCCCTGAGTATGATGTTGAGGTTGTCCTGAGGAGGGCGCCCCCACTTCCTTCCTGACCTGGTGGCGTGTTGGGAGGTTGACGCCTCAGCTTGATTCACTTCCCCCGACTCACGGGGTGACTCCTCTTCTTCTTCTCCCAGGGAGAGGGCGGTGTCAAACAGCACTGAGAGGGTGTTACAGGCGATGACGACCTCCTTCTTCTTCTTGCCCCTGGGTCTTCTTTTCTTCTTCTTCTTGCCTGCCGCAGCGGATGGCTGCTCTTGAGGAAGTTCACCCCACAGAGGAGGCTCTTTGGCTGCTTCAGTTTCTGTTCCCGGAGCCAGCTCGAGTGATTCGAACTCCTTCCAGGGGACGTACTCCTTCAGCTCCACAGGCTGGATTTTGGGCTGTTCATAATCTTCAAGCCCGTCAATAATAGCCTGGAGTCTTTCAACCGCCGGGCTGGCCTTCTTATACATCCGCATCGGGATGGAGCTCTTTTTATTGTGGGTGGGCCGCCTCATGACTAGCCGGGGGGCCGTGTCATGGCAAACTGGGCTCGCCGAGGGTAGTGCAGGCTGGGGCGCCGCCTTCCTCGGGTGACTTGCTGGGGTAGGCCGGGGGGCACGCGCCTTTCTATTCTTTCCGGGCACCGTCTGCCAACCTCCTTGGTCTTGAGTTGGGGCCATAATGAAAGTTTCATAAGTGGCACGGGCACAGGCCTCCGCCCACTCTTCGGGTAGCTCCTGATACAGTGAGACCATATTGGCAGTGGAGGTTATGCTGGGCAGCTCATGCGGCTGCGGGGGGTCTACTTTATGCTCCCCCATGTCCAGTTCCCCATTCTTGATTAAGGACTCAATGACGTCCTTTAAGACGTAGCAGTCCTCGATGGTGTGCCCAAGCATCCGGTGGTATAAGCAGAAGCGAGGGTCATCCTTCTTCTTCAGGTCGCCGGGCCTTTTCGGCTCGGGCAATGTGATTTTGTTATAGCTGGTCGCCCATTCGAACAGGAGCTTGGATTTGTCTCGGGAGAAGGAATATAGCTTGTTTCTCATCTTCTCCCTTAGTGAGGGGCCCTCCCGCCGTTCTGTGGTCCGGGGCGGAGGTAGGGTGGCAGCCCCCTTGGCTTTCTCTTTCTGCGTTTCAAAAGCCTGGAAGTCTAGTGTGTGCACCTCGGGAGGCGCTGGCTTCTTTTCGGCCTGCCTGGCCCTCTGACTTGACATGGCTGGAGTGGAGGAGTATCGGGCCAGAAACGCCTCGATTTCTGCTACCACATTGTTCAGGCGGTCAAATGTTTTGACCTCGGTGCCGATCATTCTTTCTAGGATTTCCTTTTTTAAATTTTGTTTGCAGATCTGCATCACGTCCTCCTGATGCGGGGGGCGCTTGCACCTCATACTGAGGTTTCTCCATCTTTTAATGTAGTCGAGGGCCGACTCATCATTCTTCTGCTTTGTGGCATAGAGTTCAGCCATAGTGATTTCCCTTTCGGCGACATAAAACCTCTCCTTGAACTTCTTCTGCATGTTAGGCCAGTCAGCAACGGACCCGGGTGGCAAGCTGGAGTACCACTCAAAAGCGAGTCCGGTAAGTGTTGAGCCGAAGAACTTCAGAAGATAGGCCTCATCAGCAGCTAAATCTCCCATGATGTTTACATAGTAGGCAATTTGTTCCCTGGGGGATCCTTGCCCATTGAACTTTTCAAATTTCGGCGGCTTGGTGACGCCAGCCGGCAGCTTTCTTGCAGCATGAGGGGCCGGGTAGGGTACCCGGTAGACGTCAAATGGCGTCTGATCCCCTTGGCCCCTCTCGGCCAGCTTCATATCTATCATCTGCTCGAGCATCAACCGGCTGACTGCCGCCGGGTCGACTGAGCTCGGGTAGAAGTGAGCGGGTTGCGCACTCGGGGTGGTCACCACGGTCGCTCGGGGGGCCATGGGGGACCCTTGTGAGAGCGGAACCTGTGGTGGGGTCACTGCTGTGCCATGTGCTTGCTGCGAGGGCGTGCCCCTGAGAGGGTTGAGGGTTGCTGGAAGAGCTGCCTCTGAAGACTACCCCCTGTCCCTGGATGCTTCAGGTATGCCCTCCGTCTGCCAGGATACCGGGGGTGGCGTGCTTCGCTCGTTCAGCTGCTTTTTAAGTGATTCGATTTCCTGTTGGAATCGCTGTATCACTAGCAGCATTGCAGGGTCAGCCATGGGAAGACTAGGCATGCCCCCTGTCTCTTCGGCCGGGGCGTCCTCGGCTGATGTTGAGGGTCCGCCACTCGTGTCGCCTGCAGTAACCACATTGGCCATGAGGGCCGCAAGGGGCTCTTCGGGTAAAGTCCCTTCGGCGGCCGTGGATGTCGCGCCGCCTGCCGCTCTCCCTCTTCTAGTGAGGGGTCCCGGTCTGGCAGCTATTCTGGCCAATTCTTCTGGATCGGCGGGCAAGGCCCCATACCGACCGTGAACTCCTGCCATGTTGCAGGTGAATGTTTGCCACCTCCTGTTCTTGTCTCTATTTGTCGCCCTCCTGGACGATCTTCCCGGGAACACTAGTCTATCGAAGACCGATCGTCGGGGCGGCGCTTCCTCCCGATTAGGGGACTGGCGCGGCTCCTCCGAGCGATTCCTCGATTCCGCGCTGAGTGCGGGTCGGGTCCCCTGGTCTTGAAAAGCGGAGGCCACTGCCCCTAGTAGTCTCTGGCGGCCGGCAGGAGTGCTGCCCGGGCCTCGAAGGTAATTCCTCATGGCCTGCTCGATCCCCTCCCATTCCTGGTCTGGGAGAGCGGCCTGTGGTTGGGTGTCGACAACAGCGGCCGCAGGAGAGTAGGCCTCGAGTGTCGGGCGGGCGGTGTTGTGTCGGCGCCCCCGGCGACGGCTGCGAGCATTCTCAAGCGGCGCCGGGACGGTGGGTGCCAGTCGGAGGGCCGGGGTTGGCAGCTCGACCCTATCGTCTCTTCGGGCCTTCCTCGGGCGGGAGGTACTGGGCCCCGCCTGGGAAAGTGCGGCGGGCTGGGCCTCCTTGGGTGCCCAGATCTGCTTCAGCTTGGCTGGCCTCTGAGCTGGCGCCTTCTTCGGTACTACGGCCGGGGCTGTGGGCATCACCTTCTCCTTCAGCTTCGCCAGTCCTTCAAAGGCGTTACGGACTGGGACGGCCGGGACGATGCGGTCCGGTGTCACCTGGGACCTCTGTCCATCTAGGCGGACTCGGAGGGCCCCAACTGTCATGGACTTCCCAGAGTTGGACAAGCGCCGCCCTAGACCGGCGCCGGTGTCGTTCCTCCGGAGTCTCCTTCGGTGGGATGTCGACCCTTGATGGGATGGGCCGGTAGCTTGGTGCACATGGTGCACGTGGCAGCTAAGCGTCGTTGTGGGGACGCTATTATTGTCCTCGGCCCCAGCTTGGACGACAGCAACTTCACTAGCCCCTGGAGCGGGGGCGTCGACCTGGGGCTCCTCGGGCGTTTCCACGTCGAGGATCTGGACGAAGGTTACCCCCAAGAAGTTGGGGAAGCCCACGGTGGGAGGGAAGCTCCCGAAAGTGAGGGGTACCGCCAGGTAGCCACCTCGCACGTGATTCTCCACAACCTCAGGGCTGCAGATAACACCCATTGTCGGCTCCATGATGCTTCTCTCTTCACTTTTCTGTATTTAAGAAGGTAGCACCATTAGTATTATAAGAAGGGGGCCGTGGGGCCCCTAATTTTGGCAAAGAGATGAAGGGTGGATGGGTCCCACCGGGCGTGCCAGACTTGTGGACGCACTTTTTATTCACCTGTCATACTCTCGTTGGTTTATTCGTCTGTTAAGTGCGTGGGCGTGCCAGTCACCAAGGTGACAATTTATTCGGGCTCCGAAGAGCCCATGGTGCGCTCGATCTGATTTCATCAGACGATTGTGTGGTTCGTGTCGGGACCGAATCCCGTCGTGCCGTAAAGGTCACGACGTCATTTACATCCCCCATACGAGGGAACACCCTTGATTAATTGCCAAAATTAGGGGCCCCGCAGCCGAAAATAATAATACTAATTGTGCAAGAGAGATAAGGACGGATCACACTGAGGGCTGTATTCAGACCACAAACCGTCGGTCATGTAGGGCGCTCGTGGACCTTTTCACGTTCGGACACGGGTCCGTGACAGAGACGCAACGAGAAAACCGGGGCGGATCCATTCAAATATCTGCCGAGCGTATGGCAATTTTAATGATGATTAGGAAGGCATCCGGAACGAGAAACAAATCCGGTCCGATTAGGATGTCGGCCCGAGATTAGGTCAGAACCTGGCCATATCGGGGTAATTCCTAAGACTCGGGTTCGACCTGAAAGGGCAGCGTCGTTGTTCCTTTTGCATCGGGTCCCGGGGAGAGATGGGACTGCAATATGGGCCCTAGCATCTTTTATCTGGGATTTTTAGTTATATGTTCTAGGATTTCCGATTTGCTGTTTATTACTTCTTTATGCGTTTGTTCCAGATGACTTCTCTTCTTTCATTCATTATTATTATTGTTATTATTATTATTATTATTATTATTTTTAGTGCCCCTCCCACCTCTTTTATCATTATTAATGCTGCGCATTCAGAGTTCTTTGATTAATATAATTTTCGCTAATTTTATTTGCTGTTGTTAATTCTATTATCATGTTATATATATATGTATATACATGTATGTAGTGTGCCGGCGAGGGGTATATGGGGGGCGTACCGCTGGGGGATGGTGTGTGCCGCTGGGGCTCAAAGGGGGTGTACCGCTGAGGGTCCACGGAGTGTACCGCTGGGGCTCAAAGGGGCGTACCGCTGAGGGTTAGGCAGGCGTGTGCCGCTGAAGGCTGGGGGGTGTACCGCTGAGGGTGGGACAGGAGTGCCGTTGAAGGCTGGGGGGGTGTACCGCTGAGGGTTGGACAGGCGTACCGTTGAAGGCTGGGGGGTGTACCGCTGAGGGTTGGACAGGCGTACCGTTGAAGGCTGGGGGGGTGTACCGCTGAGGGTTGGACAGGCGTGCCGTTGAAGGCTGAAAGGGTGCACCGTCGAAGGGCCAATCAGGGGGATGTGATGGAGATTAATCCAGTCAATCTTCAATTTTTATCTTAAGGCTTTTCTTTTCTTCTTATCTTCATTTTCATGTAGTTTTATATAAACTTCCCCTTTGCTCTGTTCTGTTCGGCCTATTCGGCGCCAGTCGGAAGTTCGAGTTGTCGTGCGACTAATCAGTTCGGTTCAGCTCTCGTTATGGTGCCGGCAGTGATTTGATTGGTTGTAGGGTTTCATTACTTATCATGTTCGTTTGTTGCTTCCTTTTGCCTCTTTTAATATCTTGTTATTTTCTCACAAAAATTCGGCAGCATCTCCCCTTGACCCGGGGCGTAAGGGAGATGAAGGGAACGCGCCCACATGGAGTGGCGGAACCCGACAATTGGAGGTGGGCCCCCGGGGGAGCAACACCTTTAAAGAACCTCGGAAAATACGAAGGAAAACAACGGGCTCGGGCTTGGCCAGCAGGTGTACCGCTGAAGACCAGAAGAGTGTACCGTTGGGGCCAGCTGGGGGTGTGCCGCTGAGGGCAGATGGGGTGTGCCGCTGAGGGCACTTGGGGGTGTGCCGCTGAGGGCAGATGGGGTGTGCCGCTGAGGGCACTTGGGGGTGTACCGCTGAGGGCACTTGGGGGTGTGCCGCTGAGGGCTGGTTGAGGATGTGTCGCTGAGGGCAGAATGGATGTGCCACTCAGGGGCCAAAGGGATGCATTGTTGAAGGCTCAAGCAGAGCGTACGAGCGGGGAGACTTGGAGGTCATTCAGGAAAAGCGAGGGGATGTGAGGCCAAGGAAGGGCTGCTGGAAATGAGCGAAAGGGGTCACCAAGTCAGGCTTCACAGGGGAGACATCACGTTGATGTAGTGGCTCAAAAGAAACCGGAGGAACGGAGAAAACGGGCAACACACTACACACATTGTGAAGGCGGGAGCAAACCAACAGAAATAGCAGGAAAGGCCCAAGGAGGGCGATTGCTTTCATTCATGGGAGGCCAGGGACCGTAGCCCTACATGCATATTATAAAAGAAAACACCCAAATGAGGCCATGGACAAAAGGAAAAGAATCCAAGACTGAGAACGGAAGGGGGAATGGAATACAAAAGGGAAGAGAACAATAGGGCCTAAGACATGGGCCACCGTCCCTAACCCTCTCCCCCATTACATCAAGCTCTCTCTCTCTTACTCCTGCTTCTTTCCGGTGGTCGTCGGAGGGAGCTCAGGCCGGGAGGGCTCTTCTTCTCTTCTCTCTTCTCCTCTTTCTCCTGTGTGTGTGTGTCTTCTGCTGTCGGAGCCTCTCCCCCTGTGTGCTCGTATGTCTGTCCTCCTTTTTTGAAACGAAGAGGAGGGGTTTTTATACCCCGGGTGGTGGGAGTCTTCGAGCACGGCCGTCGAAGCGGGAAGTGGCCCGTGATCATGAGGTTTGACCTGCCTGTCCTGGCTGTCAGGGGACTAGGCCACGTGGCCCAACGATCGGCTGCCACTTCAGACGGCTCCACTGCGCGCCAAGGATGTGTAGAGCATGGGCCTCACGTCGTTGCCGTTGAAAAATACTTCACCGCTGTGCCGCTGGCGGGCTGAACGAGCGTGCCATGGGGGAGCCAAAACGGCGTGCCGTTGAAGCCCCTAAAGGCGTGCCGCTGGACACCTGAAGGGCGTGCCGCTGAGGCCCCTGCCGGGCGTGCCGCTGAAGACCCGTTGAGGGCGTGCCGCTGAAGCCCCTGCAGGGCGTGCCGCTGAGGCCCCTGCAGGGCGTACCGCTGAAGGTCCCCAAGGGGGGTGTGCCGCTGAAGGCCCCCCCAGGGGGTGTGCCGCTGGAGCCACCCCAGGGGTGTGCCGCCGAACACCCCATGGGGTGTGCCGCTGGGCACCCCAGGGGTGTGCCGCTGAACACCCCATGGGGTGTGCCGCTGGGGACCCTGAAGGGGCGTGCCGCTGGAGCTCCACAAGGGCGTGCCGTTGAGGCCCCTTGGGGGCTGGGCGTGCCGCTGAAGGGCTCCGCACGAGGTGTGTATTTGGGGCCCATTCTGAGCCCGTTGCGAGCATGAGCCATGGCCCGTTTGATTTTCTTTGGGGCCCATGGGCTGTGGGGCCTCTTGTGCTTGATTTCTCCGGGGTTTCTTCACTCGGCGCCGTTGTTGATGCTGGGCCGAGCATGGCATTTGGATGTGCAATTTTCGGTGTCCACACCGTCTTACCTACCTGCTCTAGTTCCTTCCCAGCAGTCTTCTGCAGCCAGTCGCCCTCCGAGAGGCAGGGTCACTCACATCACTCGTGCAGAAGCTGTGGCAGCTAATCTGGTAGAAGGTACAGTTTCAATTTTTCGTCGTCCAGCTCATGTTCTTTTCGATTCTGGCGCTACTCATTCTTTTGTGTCCGAGGATTTTCTTGCTTGCATCGAGGAGCCGATGACCGAAGTGTCCTGTAACTTGCTCGTGGAGTTACCCTCTAGAGATTTCATGTCCACTCCGGTGTGCTTGGAAGATTCCCCTATTATCGTCAGCAATCGGCCGATGCCTGTGAAACTTTATGCATTGAAGTTGGCCGAATATGACGCTATTCTGGGCATGGATTGGCTGGAATTGTATAGTGCAGTGGTTGACTGCAGATACAAGCGCGTCTATTTTATACCACGTGGGAAGTCAGCCTTTTATTTTCAAGGTATGCTTTAATTTTGCAGTTGCCTCCTTTCGCCTTCTGTTTAAATTTTGGGGGCAAAATTTCTTTAAGGAGGGAGGGACTGTAGCACTCGTGCCTTAGCGGATTCTTAGCCGTTCGGATCTAGGCTTTGTCCTGATCGTTTTGGCTATTTTTGAGGATTTTTAGGCGTTCGTTTGGCATTTATCAAAATTTGTTTAAGGTTAATGGCAATTAGGGTTAAGTTTTTAAAATAATAATAATTTTAATTTATATATATATATATATATATATATATATCTCCCCATCGATTTCTCTCTCCCTCACTCGTTCTCCCTCTTTCTCTCTCTCCCTCTCACGATCTCTCCGCCCCCACTCTCTCGGTCTTGGTTCGGACGGCCGCGGATCGAGGCGCGGGCGGTGTCGTTGGAACCAGCTCGTCGCGAGGAACGCGTAGACGCTGACCTCGTCGCGATTCGTGGGGCGTGGAGGCAAGACGGGGCGGGAGGAGCCGCGGCGACCCGTTGCTTGCTTGCGGCCCAAATCCGGTTTTCGTCGCGATTAAGGTAGGGGGATGGAATCCTTGTCTCGCTAGGATCGCATTGGCATAGCATGCACGCCCATCCGACGTCGGTTTCTTCAATTTCCATGCAAAATTCCATGTTAGTGTAATTTAGGCTAAATCCTTGAAAATCATTCCATGGGCATCGTCTTTATGTTTTGATGTATAGATTAGTTGTAGAATGGTATGGTTTGGCAGGTTTCGCAGCTTTTCCATGTTTTCCCGTCGATCCGACTCGACCGGGAGGGTTTTCGATTTTAAACCTAACCCGTCCGTAACCCATTCGGTGTGACGGTCCTCCCAGAAACCGTCACACACGTAACGGCCCTCACGGGACGCGTTACAGCACTGTAACGGCCCTGCGAGGGGGCGTCACAGTGTGTGTAACGGTCAGGCCCCTGACCATTACACTCCTGTTGGTTTCCGTTGACCCGGTAAGGCGGTTGGCCTGACGGCCTGTCGGGCGGTCGCCAGGGCGCCGTAACGCGCCTGCGCGAGCGCGTTACGTCCCGTTAGACCGTGGGTGTTTTCCGTCACGGATGGCTGTAACGGCCGTATGGGGGCGCGTTACAATTCATGTAACGCACGACCCCTCGACCGTCACACCACCGTGACGCGGCGGCAGTAGACCGTTACACTCCCTGGGGTTTTCAATAGCCGTCTGCTTATTCGATTCCAATAGAGTTGCTTCCATTTCCTTGTGATGGAACCACTAGTCGTAGCCCAGCGACCGAGCGTGTCGTCCCATCCGGGAGAGGTGGAGGGGTGTTCCCATTGAACGGTTTGTAAGCTAGTTACCGTGGGCCTCTGCGGTTACCGTTGCCTCCAACGGGAGGGGGGGGGAACTAGCTAGAGGTCTGGCTCTAGGCAGGAGTCAGTGTGTGTACACGTGGTCGGAGACTTGGACAGGCACTGACGAGTGTCGCTCTGACTAGTACTTGGTTTGGTCCTATTACGCCTCTCGCTTGTCGTGAGCCAGACTTGCGAGTTGCCGAGACGCAGTGTAAGTCGTCAGGGGACACATCTGGTCTTGTTCTTCTAGTGGGTTGTTCCGTCTCTCACTTCACTTGGTTAGCAATAGTTTATTCTATTGGTAGATTTATTTTCTGTCGTTGTTTATTTATTAAATTGTGCATTTGCCTTATTATTTAAATGCATACTCTAATTGCCTTTATATTTACCTGCTTGTCTGTTTAGTTTGGGGTAGGGATCCGCGTGACCCATACTGAGTCTAACTGTGACTCATCCTTCCTTCTTTCAGGTGAGCCGCCCTAGTCGTCCGCCGGTTCTGCTCGGGGTTGTGTCGAGCGTCGTTAGAGTGCCAGCTGTGTTGGTTTATCTTTTGTTCTGTTGTGCCGGGGTATGCCCCGTGTAGTTGTACAGTGGACATCTGTTATCTGTAAATCTGGACTATTATATATATTCTACCACTCTTATATTTTAAATTGCTTCTGCACTTATTTATTAATTGCTGTCCTAATTAATATTGCGCGCCTGCGGTCCCAATTCGTTATGCAACTCCTCAGCAAACTTCTTTAACCCTTCAGGGGCCTCATCAACCTCTTGGGTGACTTCTCCAATTCTTGATATCGGTGTATCGATTTCATCGATATATCGGTATCCAGAGCTCTGACTCATCACACTACAACAGTGCACCCATCTTCTGAGTGTAGAGTGTAGACATGAGAGAGAATTCGGACAATCTCCAAACTCTAAAATCTTTCAACCGTACTGATCTTTTTAGACATGCAGTTTCCAATGCATTGAAAACCAACGTCAATCAAGTACACTGCACCGATAAGGATCAATGCATACGATGGATGTAGTAGGTAAAGATTAAAAAAATCATTGATGTAACATTTTCTTACGATTTTCCTTACGATATTGTATTGTCATTTAAAACTGTATCAGTAAAATATTTTTCCTATGCAAGATAATTTCGTAGATATTTACCGTCGATAGAAATTGAGATATGTTATCTCAAATCACGAGTTACACTCTCAAGATTTATTTGACGATGAATAAAGAGATCAACTTTAAGTGAACCTAAAAACCGATTCCCTCGTCTCACTGATCTTTTTAGCCATGCAATTTTTTTTTACTTTACGAAGATTGGATGATTTTTTCTCCCCCTAAGCCAGCAAAAAAACCGTAAATATGAACTTTAACTTTTGTCGATGGAAAGACAAATAGTCTACAAAGATACTATTATTCTTTTTAGTTGAGCATGAAATGATAAATATATCTTTGGTGATATATATATATATATATATATGTTAAAATATTTGGTCATAGTCTTCTTTGGGTAATAGTCTCGTATTGGTTAAATGAGTTGTTGTTCACGTGCTTATGACCCTGGGCCTGTGTATCTCAACATCGCGATTTTGTAGATTCAACATGATATGAGAATATGGTCTTGGCCCAACTCCTCTTGTCACCTCCACTCGATTAATATACACGGCCCATCTTGACCGCAATGGAGAGTGTTAGAATATTTGGACATAGTCTCCCTTGAGCAATAGTATCGTCACCTCCACTCGATTAATGTACACGGGTCATCTTGATCGCGAGGGAGAGTGTTAGAATATTTGGACAGTCTCCCTTGAGCAATAATCCCGTATTAGTTAAATGCGTTGTGGTTCATGTGATTATGTGATTATGACCATGGGCCTTTGTATCTCAACACCGTAATTTTGTGAATATATATATATATATATATATATATATATATATATATATATATATATAGAGAGAGAGAGAGAGAGAGAGAGAGAGAGAGAGAGAGAGAGGAAAGGGGTTTGGTAGATTGAGGCACAGGGGAAGCGGGTGGCGGAAGGGAGGGGTCGGAGAGGTGTTGTAAAATATTTTTATTTATTTTATTTTATTTTAACTATAGATATTTTGATCTTTTATAGGCCTAATTAATCATGATTAAACTCATAGTTGATAACGGGTGATCAGGTCGTCGATGACATATATACATAATATAAATTAAAATAATGATACGCACGCTAATGCGTGTCTTCAGAGAATGTTTTTTTTTTGACATTTTATGATTTATTTACAAAAATCTCAATAGAGAAATACAATCAACGTCACGTTTATGTTGTCCATAGGGAAACTCGCCGGGTTAATGTTTGATCCCCTTGTGATATCATCTAAAAAAGTCTCGCAGCCTATTTTCTTTCCGAATTGAGGGCCAATAACGGGTGAGAGAAGAGCTTGTAACCGCTGCTTACCAGTCCATGAAGATCAAAGCTCAACGTCCGTTGCCCTCAGGTATTGTTTCACACATGGTTTGTTGACTCGGGCGTATCGTATCGTATCAGGACAAATTCGGTACACTACAGATCACCCTCAAGATCGGTCGAGTCGGGCCGAGTCATAATGAAAGAGAGATAGAGGAGGGGGAGGGAGAGAGAGAGGGCCGAGTTAGATCGAGTCGGATGCGAGTCGGATGTGACTCGGGTGTATCGTACTAGATCAGGAGGATCCCGATCCGATACGGATCAACGAATCGACGAACCTTGATTCCACGTCACATAATCTATTGGATCCACTAGTGATATTCATACAAATATTCAACAATATGTCCCTCTCAATTCCCTTTTCCTCATCCCAAATCTAGAGACGGAAGTCAGTGAGGGGGATGGAAGATATCTGCAGGCGTTAATGCGTGGCACCGAAGACTAATGAGTCGTTGGGGAAACCGGGTGCCCTAATTAATGGTGGTCTCCACTGTAGAGGAGACGGAACGATTTATCTCAGATGTACTCAATGAGCTTTAGTTTGGTTGGCACCTCACTTTTGGGAGATCGGTAGTTTCAGTTCTACCTCATCTTTGTGAGTAAGAAGTTTAACTCATGGATCCGTGAGGATTTAATATTTGAATAATACATTGATTAAAAATTTGAAAGTGAATAGTGACGATAAATGGTAAATAGATGGACTTAACTTAAAATCTTTCGTCAATTTTAAATTTTAAATAGTAGTAGTAATGGTATTTTTTATCGAAAATTTTATTATTTTGATGATATATTTATTTTATAGAATCTATTAAAAATATTTTTAAAATAAAAAATTTAAATAAATTTAAATTGAATAGTGAGGGTAATTTGTAAACATTAAGTAAAGTCTTTTGTCAATTTTAAATTTTAATTAGTAGTATTAATGATATTTTTATCGCAAATTTATTATTTTGATGATATATTTATTTTATAATTTTTATTAAATTATTAAATAATATAAATAAATTTAACATGAGTAGTGATGGGTAAGGCCTAAACAGTAATGTAGTGAAACCCGCATTATGTATGGGTTAACTAAGATTTTATACCACGTAAGTTGTTCCGTTTATCAAATTAAAAAAAAAACTTAACCATGGAATAAAATCCCGACTAACCCTAGGTTAATCCACTCCCAAAGTGGGGCTAATCTGGTTTTCTACGAGATATGAAGGGTAATCTGGCATAGGTATACCGGCAAAACCACCAAGATTATAATTCTATTTTATTCAATACCCTGGTATTCCATCGATCTTATGCCTTCAAGAAAATCTTTATTTGAACGTATAATTAATTCCATCACACGCAACAACATCATATTAGTGTCTTTGTCCGCAGAGAAACTTGGCACATTAATGTGTTGCATGTGGGCCCCTGATGATATCATCCAAATTAATATCTCCCCGTCTCTTTTTCTTTCGGAAATGACGGCCAATGGGTGAGGGAAGAGCCCGCTACACTCGTTACTAGCCAGCGAAGAATTAATGTTCCACGTTCGCTGCCCCCATATGTATATTATTTTGGCCCTCGTTAATAACGGGTTAAGTCTGAGTAAGATTAATCGGGTGGGGTGGATTATTTTTATTTGATATTTTTTTATTAATCAAAATTAAATAGAGTTAAAGTAGATTATCTCATTACTAAAAAATACGTAAAATAAATTATTAACTCTGATTAGAATTAGAGGTCCAGTGAATCATCTCGAGTAAGTCACCCGTCACTTTGATCGGAAGTTATCCCCTATTTGTTCCGGAGATAATTTTTAATCTATCCTTTTTTTACTTTGGTAAGTCAAAAATGTTAATCCAATTAGAATAAGGCATAACTTTTAAGTTAATCCACTTAATTTGTTGCACCCTGACGAGAGATGAAATAGAGTTAATCTTTCTTTATCTATTATCCATCGAAATAAATGAGATTAAAATATAAGACAAATTAATTCGAAAGAGATAACCCCTGACTTCGACAAGATAATTTATCCGGTCCACATGTGATAATAACCACATACAATATCAAAACACTGCGTCCCCGTCAGCTGGCAGGACTCGTATGCATGCCCCCTACATGTTCCAAATTCCTTAACCTCCAGAGCTAGCTAGACTGTTCGTACATTTGTTTTATTTTTCTTTCGGTCCCCTCGTTCCCTTTCGCTCTCAACATATATGTGAACATATATTAATTAATTAATATTCATATGCACACCCGGCCAGCCGTTTCTCATGTGGATGTCTACGTAGCCCACCAAATGAAGTCAATGCTGGATGGAAACAAGGGGGGACCTGATCGAATTGAATGCCTCGTCTTGCATGAAATTAAACATACATTGGTACAAAATTTCAAGAAAGTTCTTATTGCAATATTTCATAAAATAATTATCTAGTGATCAATATGAAAAGAAGATTAATACGCAATTAATCCTTCTAATTGCATGATTTTCTTTCTCTGAGATGTTGGCATCCATAGGGAGCATGACAGATGTTACGAAATGCCAGCACTCTAGGGGGAAGATTTTAACGATGGCATAATACAGAGAGAGCTCTACTCCCCCCCCCCCCCCCCCCGCATATTTTGAACCGAAATATTCCACTCAACATTATTTTAAGTCTATAATATCACACAATTTACCATCTTAATTACCACCGTCATCTCGATCATTCGTCAAACTTGGTGTCCAGGGGAGACCAATGCTAAGTTTATAAGGTGTTTGGGAACAGTTTTTTTTTTATAAAAATAACTCTTTCTTTCTTAAAAATTATGGCATATTAATTTTTAACCAAACACGTATACAATTAATTATGACAGATTCTACTATTGCTGTGCATGTATATTTAATTGAATAAGAACAGGGGGAGGGTTGGACCGGGGCTCAGGTAACTTCCCCGTAACTTCTACGGTGCCATGTGCCCTCGGATGTGTCATATTTTTTTGTCAAATAAACACGGTTATCTAAAATTTAAAAATTATGATGCATTTATTAAACAGAGAGTGACTTATTTTTATTAATTTTAAAAATTAAGTTAAAAATTGATATGTCATTTTTTTAAGATAGGAAGAGTTTTTTTAAAAATATATTCTCAAACACCTTATAAAAGAGTAAAAAATGTAAGGTCAGTGTCTATCCTCCTTTCCATTCAGCACTAAGTCTTTGAGTATTTTGAGGTCCAAGTCAAGACCGTGCGACTCGAAACGTAGGTTCAAGCGAGTAGGTTACAAATAATAGAAATGGAATTTTAAAGTTAAATTATTTTGAATGTGTTTCGTGATTTAGCTTATGTGGAATCTAGGCTAATTTAAAATCACCGACTTGTCATTCGGATAATTTCTTCGAACAGTTTTTGAAATTCATGCTGATTTTGAGCTCCAATTTAATTAAATTACCTAAATGATTCTCGAGAGTGTAATACTTAAACACGGCTAAATTAATTTACACAATCTTTTTTTTACCCTCTGATGGAAAAGCCTTGATCAGGAGCATGCCTACGTCCATGTTTTTCTTAATAGGATAAATAAAGAATTCGCAAGAGGCTAAAGAAAAGGGGAGAAACAAAAAACTTACATCAGGGTCATGAATATCCATCCATATATATGGGGTCCAAGTCTTTCCGTACATGTACACAAGTCATCTTGCCTCCTTTGGCACAGACGAGGACGAGCATGCTTACTAGGAATGAAAGGTTACCATCCATACTTTATGAGATCAATTGATGGCCAAGCATGATTTATTACATCGTACTTTCACTTCAAACATGTTACGAATTATGAGACCAATGGACATTAATGCATATTCTCTGGGCAAAGCAGATATATTTTAAAGTGGCATAACATATGAGGTTCTTAAGAATGAATTATAGCCTCGTAACCTTCAAATAAGATTCTTGAATCGCCTGAATTTCTTTGACGGCAACTCCCATTGTCATGCGCTCTCTTGGTGATTCCCTTGTGCAACTTAGACCAATTTTCATCAATGAGATCAAGCATTCTTCTATTATTTCTTTAGAAGACACACCATTACCTTGCGCAATATGGAGTAATCCTACCACATTATTCGTTGGGAAAAGATGTGGATCAACTATGTCTATTACTTTCTCCGGAAATGCAATTTCAACAAGCTTTTGTAAGCTCGAACCATCTTTGAACATGTCGGCAGTTGGTCTCTTGGCGGTAAACATCTCCAACAGCAAAATCCCAAAACTAAAGACATCGCCGCACGTGGAAACGGGGCTTCCAACTCCGTATTCTACAAGTAGAAGAAGAAGAAGAAAAGAATATTTACTCTGTCATTTTGGAGTAGTACTCAACTACATAGTATATTATGTTCATTGGCATACCTAACTTTTTCAAAAATATTCGCACAAAATAAAAAAAAATACATCAATATTATGCTGAAAAGAGAGAATTGTTACTATGTTAGATATTATTCATTGGAGTTCAAAAGGATTTTTGCATTAATAATATTTAAAAGCTTTTATTTAAGTAAAACAGGCCTTAAAATAGATATTTTATAAATACCCTCGTTTAAACACATATATGTGGTGAAAGCCCCTTTTAATAACACGAATATGATTCTTATAGGAGCACACATAAACCTTTCCACTCCGTATTCTATAAAAACAGAAAAAAAAGAATATGTATTATTTCCATTTGGACAAGGGTACTATATACACAATGAAATAAATTACATAAATATCACGCTGAAAATAGAGAACTACAACTATGCTAGAATATTTTACGAAATTATATTCAAACCAAGGGGTATCTTAATGAGTAATCATGGTAGTTTTTTACTAACAAAAAATATTTCATAAATTTAAATTTCCAAAAATGACCTCCTTAGGGGCAGATTTGTCATGAAAGCCCTTTTCAATTATATGAATACTCGGTTTACACTACAGCAGCATAGTTTACACACATATACCATTTGAACAACGACAAAAGAGAAGGATCACGACATTTTTTGCTTCAGGCAAGGGTAGTCATGTCATCGTGATCTTTAAAGTATCTTAGAAAAATAAAAAATTATCAGAGTTATTCATGCAAAAAATATCAGATTTTCATCGCTAGAATTTGCTTTCAATGCTATGTATATATCAATAATTTTGTAATGAGGAGGGCGTGAGAAAATTACCTGGAGCAACGTACCCAATGGAGCCCTTCAGACCAATTGTGCTACTCTGATTCCCAATGTTCTGACTTGATGTATTCGAGATAAATCTTGCTAAACCAAAATCTCCGACATGAGCTGTCATGTTCTCATCAAGAAGAACATTGCTCGGCTTTAAATCACAATGAACAATCGGTGAATGACTGTGATTATGTAGATAATCTAGTGCAGATGCAACATCAGCAACTATGCTCAATCTTAGGGCAAAATCCAAGGTTAACATCTCTGCTGCTTGTTCTGAATGCAACCATTTCTCTAGGCCTCCATTTGGTAAGAACTCATACACCAAGGCTTTAAAATCCTGGCCGCTGAAGTCTATACTGGAACAGACGCTAATGATCTTTACAAGGTTACGATGTCTAATGCTTCTCAAAGCCTCACACTCAGATTTGAAGCTCTTTAAGGCTCCCCGTCTTTGAAAATTCATTACCTTGACTGCAACTGTTATTTCACCATCTAAGATCCCTTTGTATACAGAGCCAAAACTTCCCATGCCAACAAGATTGTTCTGAGAGAACCCCTCTGTAGCTTTGAACAGATCATTATAGGAGATCTTTTGGAGTTTGCTTTCAAACAAAGATGCTGATGGCTTCTTTTCTTTTGATTTCTCATCCACCGGAATGAACTGATGAAACCGACAAATATAAGAATGCAAAGTCCCGCAACAACCATTGCCACGACAATTACTTTGGTTGAATGAGCACCCTTCCTTCCGTTCTCTTCGTGGAGTGGGCATGGAGGTAACCGCAGTTCAGATATCCCCCCACAAACCTTTTGGTTCCCAAGGAGTGAAATAGCACTTGCATTCGCAAAAACTCCACCTCTGGGAACTTCACCTATGAAGTTGTTGAATGACAGATTCAGAGAACTTAGAAATTTCAGGTCCTCAAGGAAATCTGGTATCTTCCCGGTCAAGTTGTTTAGGGAGAGGTTTATCCGTTCAATGCCTTTCAGATTTTTGAAGGAAGGTGGAATGGTTCCTTCGAAGGAGTTATTATATAAAGAAAGCCTCTCCATGCTTTGGCAATCACCTAGTGTTGCGGGAAGGGAGCCTGACAATCTATTGCATGAAAGATTCAAACTGCGTAAACCGAGCAAGCGACCCATGCTTGACGGGAGGGGACCCTCCAAGTAATTATCAGATAAGTCAAGTTCCACTAGGGTGGGATGGTAAGAAGCTCCTCGGGTATGGTTCCATTGAGGCTATTATGAGAAATACCTAGCGTTTGGAGATGTCGGCACCGACCAATGCTTGTGGGTATACTGCCAGATAGATCATTGTAGGACAAGGAGAGTTGAGACAGCTGTGTAAGGTTCCCAATTGGTTCTGTTGGAATTTCACCTGAGAACCGATTTGAATCTAGTTCCAGTATGACCAGCTTGCTGAGCTTCCCCAAAGTAGGAGGAATACTGCCAATAAACTGGTTTCCGCCCATACCCAGCCCCGTGAGACCTATGAGGTTCCCAATCCCCAAAGGGATCCTTCCTGATATCTGGTTTGCACCCAAAGCTAGTAATTGTAGGGTGGTTGAGAAATTGGCTATGGACTTGGGCAACGCTCCTCGCAGCTCATTGAGTGTCAAGAACAACACACGTAGGCGTGTGCAGTTGGTCAAGGAGGTGATGAACTCCCAATCTTTGGGCTCTCTTGCTTCCAGGCCGTTCCTACTGACACTGAAGATGTTTAGTTCTTTCAAAGTCCCCAGGTTATCCGGTATGGTTCCCTTGAACATGTTGGATGACAGCTCAATTTGTTGAAGTGAGGATGCATTTGACAGGGAGGTAGGGACGCTCCCTTGGAATCGGTTCATACTTACTTCGAAGTACTTCAGCTTAGGAAGAGCGGTGCCGAGGTCTGACGGGAGGGTTCCTGAGAGTTGATTCCCTAGAACTGAAAAAGCCCAAAGGTTAGACAGATTATAGAGAGAAGGGGGTATGGTACCCGACAGTTTGTTTTCAGCCACGACAAAAAACTGCAAGTTCTTGAGACGGCCCAGCTCGCTCGGGATACCTCCAGCGAGAGCATTGTATGCGAGCGCGAGAGTTTGGAAGAGGTTGGAAGAGAGGTTTCCCAGAGAAGGGGGGATGGCTCCAGTGAGTTGGTTGCGACTAACGACTAGATACACGAGTTTGGAAAGGCTGCCGAGAGCAATGGGGATGTCCCCCACGAGCTGATTGTTCCTTAATATGATGTTCCTGAGTTCTGAACAGCTGCTCAAGTTGGACGGGATCCCCCCGCTGAGGGAGTTGTTGCTTAGAATTAGAACCCTCAGGCGAGACAGATCCCCGAGTTGAGGAGGGATGGCGCCGCGGAGCTGGTTGTTGCTGAGGTCTATCTCCCTGAGGAAGGTGAGGTTGGCTAGGGATGGAGAGATTTGGCCGCTCAAGTTGAGGGATGTGAGGTTCAGGGCAGTCACCCGGTCGGGGTGCCGACGGCCGCAGGTGACCCCTCTCCACTGGCAGTAGTGGAGGGTGTCGTTCCACGACCTTAGAGCTCCGGTGGGAACGCCGAAGACGGCATCTTTGAAGGAAAGCAGAGATAGCCGGTCGGTCTCGTTACCAGAAAGACCACCACCATCGGATGCCGAGGGGGTGGCAGCAGCGGCAACAACGGCAATTACCCCGGCGGTGTGGAATGCAGAGTTGATGAAGGAGAGGAGGAGGAGGAGGAGGAGGGGCGGCGTAGGAACGAAGCTGCTGCTTGGACAAGGGCGTAGTGCATATTGGAGTTACAGGAGGGTCCATTCTGATGATTACTGTATGTGATGGCGTTCCTACTGGAGAACGGGTGGGTGTCCCAACTTATATATATAGGATGAACGAATGGCCATGGGTGTTGGAAGAGGAGAGCTTAATTAATTGATTGATGAAGACTTGCGAGTCGGTGGGAAGAAAATTCAAATCGGGCGGGCCGGCCTGGTGCTGCTACCAGTCTTCTTCCACGGCATATAATCGATAATTTATTTATTTATGTGGTGGTCTCCTTGCAATAATAATCTTACAATTCACGAGTTTGGCCTCCACGCATGCATGAAGGGACCGAGGGATATAAGAAATTATTAAGCTCAATCGATCACTACGTTGGGGGTATATATGTTCTTCAATTCGCCGCAGCCAAAGCAGACACATGCAGCCGTACATGAAGACTTCCTTTCTTTTTTTTGTTTTTTTTTCCACGGCCCTACGCGCAACAAGGCACAATAATTTATTTTTTTCCACGTACGCACAGGATTTTGTCCGGCGTGTAACTCCACGAGAAATATATATATATATTGCAACTGGTCTTCCCAATCAGCCGGACCGCAATTTTATTCCTGGTTGATGACATAAACGATGAAATCATCGTGGTGGTAAACATGCATGCACACAATGTGCGAACTGATCACAGCAAACACATCAATTAGCCGCCGGCCAACTTATTTGACCTTGCCAACCGGCTTATAATTAATTAACCTTCTTAATTAATTACATCTCCGTCCGTCATTAATGATGCAAACTGCAGATGGACAAAAGCGAGTGTGTCGATGGGGAGTTTCTCCTCATGCACCGTGAGCATCACACCGATGACATCAATTCTGAGTCAAACATTAATCGTTTTGCTGTACGTATTAATTAAACAGTTATTAAATCAAATGGACGTACACGTTAGAGATTATAGCTAGTGTAACGCGCAAACATCTTCTTCCATAGACACTTCAATTGATATAAAAATCTTTAAAAAAATAAAGTACGTACTCCCTCCTTAACTATATTGTTACTGTATACATCAAATTTTTAAACGAGGCTTTAGGTTTATGGTTTGATCTCTAATTTCATGTATATATTATTTTTGTCGGATCAAAAACACCCTCCATGCACCTTCCACCTACCGTTCAGAGTGTACACTTTGAATGATTCGTAGGCATGTGAAATTTCATTTATTCGGGATTTTTTTTGGGATCGTGAATACGTAAGTAATTAAAAACACATTTTTCATATATCTTATATATTTTTAGTTTCAAAATTTATATTATCTTTTCAAAATTGGTTTTAAAGAGAATCAATCTGCCCTCTTTTGTGGGCTCTTTTTGGTCAAATGGGCTCAGTTACAAAAGTACTTACATATGCTCTCTGGTGCAGACAGAGAGTTCACAAATCTCAACAATTACAATATTTCTTCTTAATTAAGTAAAGGATTCTTTTGCACATTTCACAATATTTTTTCATTATTCGAGTGATTATTTCAGATCTAGGGACCCGACTGCAAGAAAAATTTTCTGTGTGTAAGTCAATATGATATAATATATTCTGTTTGCAAACATTTGAAGGATATGTCATGATTGCAATCTAACTTACAAGTATTACTAAATGCCGCTAATTAGAACATAATCTCAAGTTACGAAACAAATTAATGCAGGATGAGTATGGCCTGTCATGGCTCTCATGCAACTTGTCTCGTGGGGTCGATATATATACTCTGCAGACGTTCTTATGCATGTCCAACAAAGTAAGGGAAATGTGTCTTACATTATCCACTCATACCAAGCAAAAGTTCTCTCTCTCTCTCTCTCTCTCTCTCTCTCTCTCTCTCACACACACACACACACACACACACACACACACACACACACACACACACACACACACACACACACACACACACACACAACAACAACAATTGTGTGGAGGGAAAGGAGTAAATTAATTAAGATGGTAGAGATTCGGTGATCTTTCTCTCAGATATGTAAAACTAACGTGATGCAGGACGAAAAACGCTTCACCCTATCAATGTGACTTGTGCACTCTTGGACATTTGATCAAACACATGACCTACTACAGATCTCTAGCTTCTAACTAAAATGGACAGCATTATATGCTACAAATCTCTCATGGCCATAGAAAGATTAAGAAATTAGCATGGCAAATACATAAGCCAACAGTCACACTTGAGAAAGTCAGTGGCATTCCGACTACTGAAGTGTCAGCCCATTTTCAAAAATAGCAACAAATCAACATCATTCAATGCTATCCCTGACCCTTTGTGGATTTAACACATAATGATTTTGCAGATTATTCCCACAAATATGATACTAAGAGGATTTATACCCACATCTCAGGTAACGAGGTGCTCACCCTGTTCTAAGGAGCGTGAGAGTGCTCATATGTCTGCAACTGTTGTAGGGTCAACCGACAGGTTCGCGGACGATGGTGGCTGATCAGAACATGGGGATCCAAGGGAAGAGAACGGCGACCAACGGTGTTAGCAGGGGGGTGAGGCTGACGGTTGAAGGGCAAGGCGGCAATGTGTGACGAGAGAAGAAGACAACCGTAAAAAAAAAATAAACGTGAAAGAAAATCTTCCGTGAACAGTAATGAGATGATAAGAGAATGGAGGATAACATGCAGAATATAAGGAAGTGGAATCAAAATAATGAACAGTAATGGGATCACGGTGGGAGATGGAGTTACGCGTGGGAATAAGAAACGTGGAATCAAAATAAAAGAAGGATATAAATGGGGGTTTCGGCTTCCGCCAGAAAGAAGTTAGAAGGGTTTGGCCTCCGCCAGAAGAAGAAGAAGGGGGTTTGGCATCCCTCCAGAAGGATAAAACACACAGACGTGCTCCACAATTTTTCTCTCTAACCATTGCATAACCCTAATTAGGGCTAGCTTCTACTATTTATAAAGAAACACAATTACAAATAGACCCAATCTTTCTCCTAATTTAACATCAGTAATACCTCGACTATTAAAATAAACAAAAATACATAACCGACTACGTAACTCTAAACAAAAATAACTCACAAATTAACTATGACACACAATAAATTAATAAAATAAGCTTCTGACTGGATGCCTTCGGTGCTTCCACATAAATAAAAATGTTCTCCGTAATCTCGGCGACTCGCTCTGCATTAATCTCCCCTGGTTCAAAAAAATTCGGCCTCGAATTTTGAAATGTCGAAGGAGCAATGCATTGAATAGAGATTCACATGGTGCATGTAACAATAATGAATTCACGGGGATCTTCAAATCAGTAAATTGGCGACGCCTCTGAATATGTGTTTCAACACTGCACCATATCATCTCAAAATCATTCTGAGCCATACATCATTTCATATCAGCAACAACAAGAGAATATGAACCATGTGGATCTGTGTTGACTGAGGATGAATATAACTCAAACAAGATCTCTGAATGAATATCAAATGATGGGTGCCACTCTATAAGATCACATGCAGAATGAAATGTAGGAACCACCACTGAAGATGACTCATGTGCAGTAGGAACCTCAATTATAATATCTGAAATCAAATCCAATCCAGACTGAATAAATAGCTCGTGATCCCACGAATCAAGAATCGGTTTCTGAATTGAATTCATATCAGAGTGAAAATGACTATCTTCAAATATAGACTCACAGATCATAGCCAATCCAGACTGCAAGAATATGTCATGATCCCAAGAATCAATAACCTGTGAAGCAGCATCCTGACTCTCTGTAACCTCTGCTGGAGGTAAAATAATATCTGAGGCTTGATCAATCACAGGGAGCTGTGCCTCATTTAATTCTGCTTTTAACTGACATTCAGAAACTTGATGCACATGATTTATTTGTGGGTGAGATAATAATAGATTATGAAAAGTAAATTCACCTGGCAAGGTATCATGTCTCAAAATACAAGTTCTTCTTTCTGAATCAATAATACCACTTCTTTCTTCTAACCACTTTCTTCCTAAAATAATGAATGAGTCAGCCATTGACCTAATGTCACACCAAGCTCCATCATCATACGTGACTGTTTTGAATTTCTTACATAACTCCACAAATACACGGTCACCCTCAATAACAATTTCTCCTATCTTGGCAAGTGAGTTAACAATGTCAGGTGAAATCCAATTCCTATCTTCCGACACATGTACATCAATTTTTGTTCGTTGTCCTTTAGGTAAATATGCAGTAAAAATAATCGGAAGAGGAAGCATAACGATTACAAAAAGTAGGATCTCAACTTATAAAAATAAGTTGATTCCCTTAGGCTCTGATACCAAATCTGATGCATGACGAAAAATGCTTCACCCTATCAATGTGACTTGTGCTCTCTTGGACATTTGATCAAACACATGACCTACTACAAATCTCTGGCTTCTAACTAAAATGGATAGCATTATATGCTACAAATCTCTCATGGCCACAGAAAGATTAAGAAATTAGCATGGCAAATACATAAGCCAACAGTCACACTTGAGAAAGCCAGTGGCATTCCGACTACTGAAGTGTCAGCCCATTTTCAAAAATAGCAACAAGTCAACATCATTCAATGCTATCCCTGACCCTTTGTGGATTTAACACATAATGATTTTGCAGATTATTCCCTCAAATATGATACTAAGAGGATTTATACCCACATCTCAGGTAACGAGGTGCTCACCCTGTTCTAAGGAGCGTGAGAGTGCTCATATGTCTGCAACTGTTGTAGGGTCAGCCGGCAGGTTCGCGGACGATGGTGGCTGATCAGAACATGGGGATCCAAGGGAAGAGAACGGCGACCAACAGTGTTAGCAGGGGGGTGTGGCTGACGGTTGCAGGGCAAGGCGGCAATGTGTGACGAGAGAAGAAGACAACCGTAAAAAAAAATAAAAGTGAAAGAAAATCTTCCATGAACAGTAATGAGATGATAAGAGAATGGAGGATAACATGCAGAATATAAGGAAGTGGAATCAAAATAATGAACAGTAATGGGATCACGGTGGGAGATGGAGTTACGCGTGGGAATAAGAAACGTGGAATCAAAATAAAAGAAGGATATAAATGGGGGTTTCGGCTTCCGCCAGAAAGAAGTTAGAAGGGTTTGGCCTCCGCCAGAAGAAGAAGAAGGGAGTTTGGCATCCCTCCAGAAGGATAAAACACACAGACGTGCTCCACAATTTTTCTCTCTAACCATTGCATAACCCTAATTAGGGCTAGCTTCTACTATTTATAAAGAAACACATTTACAAATAGACCCAATATTTCTCCTAATTTAACATCAGTAATACCTCGACTATTAAAATAAACAAAAATACATAACCGACTACGTAACTCTAAACTAAAATAACTCACAAATTAACTATGACACACAATAAATTAATAAAATAAGCTTCTGACTGGATGCCTTCGGTGCTTCCACATAAATAAAAATGTTCTCCGTAATCTCGGCGACTCGCTCTGCATTAATCTCCCTTGGTTCAAAAAAATTCGGCCTCGAATTTTGAAATGTCGAAGGAGCAATGCATTGAATAGAGATTCACATGGTGCATGTAACAATAATGAATTCACGGGGATCTTCAAATCAGTAAATTGGCGGCGCCTCTGAATATGTGTTTCAACACTGCACCATATCATGTCAAAATCATTCTGAGCCATACAACATTTCATATCAGCAACAACAAGAGAATATGAACCATGTGGATCTGTGGTGACTGAGGATGAATATAACTCAAACAAGATCTCTGAATGAATATCAAATGATGGGTGCCACTCTATTAGATCACATGCAGAATGAAATGTAGGAACCACCGCTGAAGATGACTCATGTGCAGTAGGAACCTCAAACACAATATCTGAAATCAAATCCAATCCAGACTGAATAAATAGCTCGTGATATATCCCACGAATCAAGAATCGGTTTCTGAATTGAATTCATATCAGAGTGAAAATGACTATCTTCAAATATAGACTCACAGATCATAGCCAATCCAGACTGCAAGAACATGTCATGATCCCAAGAATCAATAATCTGTGAAGCAGCATCCTGACTATCTGTAACCTCTGCTTGAGGTAAAATAATATCTGAGGCTTGATCAATCACAGGGAGCTGTGCCTCATTTAATTTTGCTTTTAACTGACATTCAGAAACTTGATGCACATGATTTATTTGTGGGTGAGATAATAATAGATTATGAAAAGTAAGTTCACCCGGCAAGGTATCATGTCTCAAAATACAAGTTCTTCTTTCTGAATCAATAATACCACTTCTTTCTTCTAACCACTTTCTTCCTAAAATAATGAATGAGTCAGCCATTGACCCAATGTCACACCAAGCTCCATCATCATACGTGACTATTTTGAATTTCTTACAGAACTCCACAAATACACGGTCACCCTCAATAACAATTTCTCCTGTCTTGGCAAGTGAGTTAACAATGTCAAGTGAAATCCAATTCCTATCTTCCGACTCATGTACATCAATTTCTGTTCGTTGTCCATTAGGTAAATATGCAGTAAAAATAATCGGAAGAGGAAGCATACCGATTACAAAAAGTAGGATCTCAACTTATAAAAATAAGTTGATTCCCTTAGGCTCTGATACCAAATCTGATGCAGGACGAAAAACGCTTCACCCTATCAATGTGACTTGTGCTCTCTTGGACATTTGACCAAACACATGACCTACTACAAATCTCTGGCTTCTAACTAAAATGGACATCATTATATGCTACAAATCTCTCATGGCCATAGAAAGATTAAGAAATTAGCATGGCAAATACATAAGCCAACAGTCACACTTGAGAAAGCCAGTGGCATTCCGACTACTGAAGTGTCAGCCCATTTTCAAAAATAGCAACAAGTCAACATCATTCAATGCTATCCCTGACCCTTTGTGGATTTAACACATAATGATTTTGCAGATTATTCCCTCAAATATGATACTAAGAGGATTTATACCCACATCTCAGGTAACGAGGTGCTCACCCTGTTCTAAGGAGCATGAGAGTGCTCATATGTCTGCAACTGTTGTAGGGTCAGCCGGCAGGTTCGCGGACGATGGTGGCTCATCAGAACATGGGGATCCAAGGGAAGAGAACGGCGACCAACGGTGTTAGCAGGGGGGTGTGGCTGACGGTTGCAGGGCAAGGCGGCAATGTGTGACGAGAGAAGAAGACAACCGTAAAAAAAATAAAAGTGAAAGAAAATCTTCCGTGAACAGTAATGAGATGATAAGAGAATGGAGGATAACATGCAGAATATAAGGAAGTGGAATCAAAATAATGAACAGTAATGGGATCACGGTGGGAGATGGAGTTACGCGTGGGAATAAGAAACGTGGAATCAAAATAAAAGAAGGATAGAAATGGGGGTTTCGGCTTCCGCCAGAAAGAAGTTAGAAGGGTTTGGCCTCCGCCAGAAGAAGAAGAAGGGGGTTTAGCATCCCTCCAGAAGGATAAAACACACAGACGTGCTCCACAATTTTTCTCTCTAACCATTGCATAACCCTAATTAGGGCAAGCTTCTACTATTTATAAAGAAACACAATTACAAATAGACCCAATATTTCTCCTAATTTAACATCAGTAATACCTCGACTATTAAAATAAACAAAAATACATAACCGACTACGTAACTCTAAACTAAAATAACTCACAAATTAACTATAACACACAATAAATTAATAAAATAAGCTTCTGACTGGATGCCTTCGGTGCTTCCACATAAATAAAAATGTTCTCCGTAATCTCGGCGACTCGCTCTGCATTAATCTCCCCTGGTTCAAAAAAATTCGGCCTCGAATTTTGAAATGTCGAAGGAGCAATGCATTGAATAGAGATTCACATGGTGCATGTAACAATAATGAATTCACGGGGATCTTCAAATCAGTAAATTGGCGGCGCCTCTGAATATGTGTTTCAACACTGCACCATATCATGTCAAAATCATTCTGAGCCATACAACATTTCATATCAGCAACAACAAGAGAATATGAACCATGTGGATCTGTGGTGACTGAGGATGAATATAACTCAAACAAGATCTCTGAATGAATATCAAATGATGGGTGCCACTCTATTAGATCACATGCAGAATGAAATGTAGGAACCACCGCTGAAGATGACTCATGTGCAGTAGGAACCTCAAACACAATATCTGAAATCAAATCCAATCCAGACTGAATAAATAGCTCGTGATATATCCCACGAATCAAGAATCGGTTTCTGAATTGAATTCATATCAGAGTGAAAATGACTATCTTCAAATATAGACTCACAGATCATAGCCAATCCAGACTGCAAGAACATGTCATGATCCCAAGAATCAATAATCTGTGAAGCAGCATCCTGACTATCTGTAAGGTAAAATAATATCTGAGGCTTGATCAATCACAGGGAGCTGTGCCTCATTTAATTTTGCTTTTAACTGACATTCAGAAACTTGATGCACATGATTTATTTGTGGGTGAGATAATAATAGATTATGAAAAGTAAGTTCACCCGGCAAGGTATCATGTCTCAAAATACAAGTTCTTCTTTCTGAATCAATAATACCACTTCTTTCTTCTAACCACTTTCTTCCTAAAATAATGAATGAGTCAGCCATTGACCCAATGTCACACCAAGCTCCATCATTATACGTGACTATTTTGAATTTCTTACAGAACTCCACAAATACACGGTCACCCTCAATAACAATTTCTCCTGTCTTGGCAAGTGAGTTAACAATGTCAAGTGAAATCCAATTCCTATCTTCCGACTCATGTACATCAATTTCTGTTCGTTGTCCATTAGGTAAATATGCAGTAAAAATAATCGAAAGAGGAAGCATACCGATTACAAAAAGTAGGATCTCAACTTATAAAAATAAGTTGATTCCCTTAGGCTCTGATACCAAATCTGATGCAGGACGAAAAACGCTTCACCCTATCAATGTGACTTGTGCTCTCTTGGACATTTGATCAAACACATGACCTACTACAAATCTCTGGCTTCTAACTAAAATGGACATCATTATATGCTACAAATCTCTCATGGCCATAGAAAGATTAAGAAATTAGCATGGCAAATACATAAGCCAACAGTCACACTTGAGAAAGCCAGTGGCATTCCGACTACTGAAGTGTCAGCCCATTTTCAAAAATAGCAACAAGTCAACATCATTCAATGCTATCCCTGACCCTTTGTGGATTTAACACATAATGATTTTGCAGATTATTCCCTCAAATATGATACTAAGAGGATTTATACCCATATCTCAGGTAACGAGGTGCTCACCCTGTTCTAAGGAGCGTGAGAGTGCTCATATGTCTGCAACTGTTGTAGGGTCAGCCGGCAGGTTCGCGGACGATGGTGGCTGATAAGAACATGGGGATCCAAGGGAAGAGAACGGCGACCAACGGTGTTAGCAGGGGGGGTGTGGCTGACGGTTGTAGGGCAAGGCGGCAATGTGTGACGAGAGAAGAAGACAACCGTAAAAAAAAATAAAAGTGAAAGAAAATCTTCCGTGAACAGTAATGAGATAATAAGAGAATGGAGGATAACATGCAGAATATAAGGAAGTGGAATCAAAATAATGAACAGTAATGGGATCACGGTGGGAGATGGAGTTACGCGTGGGAATAAGAAACGTGGAATCAAAATAAAAGAAGTATAGAAATGGGGGTTTCGGCTTCCGCCAGAAAGAAGTTAGAAGGGTTTGGCCTCCGCCAGAAGAAGAAGAAGGGGGTTTGGCATCCCTCCAGAAGGATAAAACACACAGACGTGCTCCACAATTTTTCTCTCTAACCATTGCATAACCCTAATTAGGGCTAGCTTCTACTATTTATAAAAAAACACAATTACAAATAGACCCAATATTTCTCCTAATTTAACATCAGTAATACCTCGACTATTAAAATAAACAAAAATACATAACCGACTACGTAACTCTAAACTAAAATAACTCACAAATTAACTATGACACACAATAAATTAATAAAATAAGCTTCTGACTGGATGCCTTCGGTGCTTCCACATAAATAAAAATGTTCTCCGTAATCTCGGCGACTCGCTCTGCATTAATCTCCCCTGGTTCAAAAAAATTCTGCCTCGACTTTTGAAATGTCGAAGGAGCAATGCATTGAATAGAGATTCACATGGTGCATGTAACAATAATGAATTCACGGGGATCTTCAAATCAGTAAATTGGCGGCGCCTCTGAATATGTGTTTCAACACTGCACCATATCATGTCAAAATCATTCTGAGCCATACAACATTTCATATCAGCAACAACAAGAGAATATGAACCATGTGGATCTGTGATGACTGAGGATGAATATAACTCAAACAAGATCTCTGAATGAATATCAAATGATGGGTGCCACTCTATAAGATCACATGCAGAATGAAATGTAGGAACCACCACTGAAGATGACTCATGTGCAGTAGGAACCTCAAACACAATATCTGAAATCAAATCCAATCCAGACTGAATAAATAGCTCGTGATATATCCCACGAATCAAGAATCGGTTTCTGAATTGAATTCATATCAGAGTGAAAATGACTATCTTCAAATATAGACTCACAGATCATAGCCAATCCAGACTGCAAGAACATGTCATGATCCCAAGAATCAATAATCTGTGAAGCAGCATCCTGACTATCTGTAACCTCTGCTTGAGGTAAAATAATATCTGAGGCTTGATCAATCACAGGGAGCTGTGCCTTATTTAATTCTGCTTTTAACTGACATTCAGAAACTTGATGCACATGATTTATTTGTGGGTGAGATAATAATAGATTATGAAAAGTAAATTCACCCGGCAAGATATCATGTCTCAAAATACAAGTTCTTCTTTCTGAATCAATAATACCACTTCTTTCTTCTAACCACTTTCTTCCTAAAATAATGAATGAGTCAGCCATTGACCCAATGTCACACCAAGCTCCATCATCATACGTGACTATTTTGAATTTCTTACAGAACTCCACAAATACACGGTCACCCTCAATAACAATTTCTCCTGTCTTGACAAGTGAGTTAACAATGTCAAGTGAAATCCAATTCCTATCTTCCGACTCATGTACATCAATTTCTGTTCGTTGTCCATTAGGTAAATATGCAGTAAAAATAATCGGAAGAGGAAGCATACCGATTACAAAAAGTAGGATCTCAACTTATAAAAATAAGTTGATTCCCTTAGGCTCTGATACCAAATCTGATGCAGGACGAAAAACGCTTCACCCTATCAATGTGACTTGTGCTCTCTTGGACATTTGATCAAACACATGGCCTACTACAAATCTCTGGCTTCTAACTAACTTGGACATCATTATATGCTACAAATCTCTCATGGCCATAGAAAGATTAAGAAATTAGCATGGCAAATACATAAGCCAACAGTCACACTTGAGAAAGCCAGTGGCATTCCGACTACTGAAGTGTCAGCCCATTTTCAAAAATAGCAACAAGTCAACATCATTCAATGCTATCCCTGACCCCTTGTGGATTTAACAAATAATGATTTTGTAGATTATTCCCACAAATATGATACTAAGAGGATTTATACCCACATCTCAAGTGACGAGGTGCTCACCCTGTTCTAAGGAGCGTGAGAGTGCTCATATGTCTGCAACTGTTGTAGGGTCAGCCGGCAGGTTCGCGGACGATGGTGGCTGATAAGAACATGGGGATCCAAGGGAAGAGAACGGCGACCAACGGTGTTAGCAGGGGGGTGTGGCTGACGGTTGCAGGGCAACGCGGCAATGTGTGACGAGAGAAGAAGACAACCGTAAAAAAAAATAAAAGTGAAAGAAAATCTTCCGTGAACAGTAATGAGATGATAAGAGAATGGAGAATTGTTGACACCTGGAAAATGAACAAGGGTGGAAGCACAATTGAAAAGAGGGTCTGACCAACAGTGAAAGATCAATGATGAAGCTCGTCAACCATTCACCCGGCTAAAGCCTCTGTCGGCCAAAGCTGATGCCCGGTGCCGATATCATTCAGACGGCAGCGCCAATGAAGCCGCAGTCACTCGACTGATGAGACCTCCCAGCCCTTTAAGAAGAGCTGTACTACTGCTTCGTCCAAGAATCCACGGATGATATGTCAGGTTGGGCCAGATGTCAGCTTACTGATGGATGTAATATGAGATAAAGATGAAGCCGGCACCGACAGATAAAGATTGTCAGGGCTCCTACAAAGTCAGAACAGAAGAGCAATCCTCTCCACAGATTACACACCCGGCCAAAGTCTGTCAGACTGAAGCTGATGTCCGGTCTTGTCACCGTTCGGATGACAATGCCGATGAAACATACCCGGTTTTGTCGTCATTCATACGGCAATACTGATTAAACCCCAGTTTGTTCACTGATGGAACCTCGAGATGATCTCAACAAAGCTGTGTCACTACTAAAGGGGCCTCTTTCGGTTCTGATAAAAGTCAATACAAAATGACTAAGGGAAGCCAAGGCAATTATGCGGCCTAAAAAGCACTAAATGGGCCGGCCGATTGGGCTTCTGACCATGGCGCCGGGAACCTCAACGAAGGGCCGCTGGACGCGCCGGGAGCTGTGGCAAGCAAGCTGGCCACACCGACTGCCGAGAGCACAGAAGGATGAGACCTATATAAACATACCCCCTTTGAAAGAAAAGGGGATCGAGGGATCGGAAGCCAGGCCATCGATCAAAAAGAAAGAAAAGAGAAGAGACCAGAGAGAGAGAGAGCCTCCTCCGCTGAAAAAAAGAAAGAGAGAAGAGACCCATCCCCAGAGGGAAGAAGCTCCAGGTGGGCATCCGGGGAGGGAGAGGAGTCAATGCTCCGCCCTCCCCCTTGGTTTTCTTTTCTTCTATTTCATGTAATAGTTTCGAATCTTATCTCGATTCATGCAATGTAGCCGAAACATCTCGGCATCTGTCTGTTCCCCTTTCCCTCACTCTCTCCCTGTAATCAGTTTGGGTGTGGGAATGATGTTTCACAAGGGTTTTATGACCATGTGTCTTCCGTGATGGGCATCGCCAAACGAATGGGTATATGTGTATGATGCGTTATTGTTTGAGCCTAATTTTGTTTGCTTCTTCTGAAGCACTATTGCCCTTCCTTGTGTTATCTGTGAACCAGTAGCATGATGATCCGTTTTGTCTGTGTCTTTTCCCTGCCTCGTAGCACCATTAGTGCTCACCTCAGAGCCCGGAACAGACTATTCCTTGGCTGCTGGGATGAGGGCGTGCTATGCAATGATCGAAGCTTGAGAAACTCTGGGGTTCTAAGTGCGCGTGCTTTATCCGTTTATGTCATCGAAGTCGCCTCTGGGGCCAGAGACAGCCATCTCTTGGCTCCCAGGGTGACGAATGACCATATCAAGTTTTTCCCCAAGCTCTGCGTGATAATGGCGATGAACAGGGGCATTCAGACTTCGGCCTCCCAGATGCCTCTCGAACCCTAATACTCCTTTGAATTCTAGACCTAATCCAACTCAGAGTGGATGCCTTGAACAGTCTAGAGCCCATAGAGTCCGTCAGTTCTTGCCAAAACCAACATGAAACCCAAAACAGAGTACTGTAAGCTCTGTTTCTTCTCCCGGCGCCCTCACAGCTCTCGGCCCCGCCAACAGTAAAATTGATGAACAGCCCTCGGCGCAAGCCTTCTTGCGCCGAGACCCCATCTCCCGGGCGTGCCGGGAGCCACCCATTCCACTTCTCACCATCGCGCCGGGGGCCGACTTGTCTTCACGCCGGGAAGACCCCGTGCCGAGAGCCCCTTTGGCCACCTTATTAGTCTTCCGGGAAGCCCGTGCCGGGAACTCTCTGGCATCCTTGCCATTGACGCCGAGAAGCCTGCCTCTTGGCCAATCTGTAAACCTCAAGTCGTAAGGCCCTTGCTACCACTGAAGAAACCCCATAAATACTCTTGTTATGTCAAGGGATGCCTTGGGCCATCATATGCACCTCAGGGGTGACAATTAATGGGGATAACCCTCCCCTTTTCTACGAGGTTTTCCGGACTCGATCGGCTTTTATAACCTTCCAAGGCAATGGAGCTCCGCCGCTGCATAAGCTTCGTTGACCTCTAAAGGGATATCGAAACAGTGCTGCAGGCACGTACATGGTCAGGGGTCCAATACCCCTCTATTTGGCTTTCACCCCGGCATTCCGTGGGTGATCGTCTATCATTCCCTGGCAAATGCTGAGTCTAGGGGAGATGCTGTCAAAATTCTCCCAGGACCACGAAAGCCGACATTAAGCTGTCCCCAGGACTATGTATGACACCGATGACAGGGATTCTCTACGCCTTGGCCTTCCCAAATTCCTCCTCGATCCTGATGTTCCTATAAAGCCCAAGCCTAATCTAGTTCAACTTTGATGCCCTGACCTATTTTTGACCCCAAAGAAATCCTTCCCCTTGGCCTGAATCAATCAGAAACCCAAAACAGAGTACCGTAAGCTCTGTTCTGGTCCCGGCGCCCTCACAGCTCTCGGCTCAGCCTACAGTAAACCGGGTGAATAGCTCCCGGCGCCACTTCTTCAGGCGCCGAGAACCCCCAGGAGCAGCTCCTCCCCCTTTCACCCCAGCGCGCCGGGAAGCCCGGGCCGAGAACCTCCAGAGCCCTCTCTGCATCCTCCGCGCCGGGAGACCCCCCCTTTGCAGTCTCGTCGCGCCGGGAGCCTTGCTCAACCGTCCCGCGCCGAGACCCCCCTTCTAGCATTTCCTCCTCGCGCCGGGAAGCCTGCGCCGAAGAGCTCCCCTTTGGCTTCTCTTGGTCGCGCCGAGAACCCAAGCCCTCTCGTCTTGGCGCCGGGAACCCTCGGCCTACTTGTTTTTGGTGCCGAAAGCCCTGGCCCTCCCATTTTTCGGGGTCGTGCCGAGAGCCTATGCCCATTTAGAGTGTGCCGAGAGCCCGATCTACCATCCAATGAATTCCAATACCCAAAACGAACCCACAAAGGAATATCTGTGGATTACCCGACATGTCCCGGGGATAAAATTGAAGGGGAGTCATAACCCTTATGTTTCACCTTACTGCAACGGATTTACGAATAACCCTTTTGCTCGGGGGAATTCTGCCACTGCATGAATTCCGCTAGCGTTCCAAAGGGAAAATCATACATTGCCCTATAGCCCATATGTATACGGGTTGGGAGGTTCGCCTCTCTATCTCTCGGCTTTCATCCCGGCATTCCGTGGGTGATAGCCTATTTCCCCCTGGGTGTAACCCAGATTAAGAGGAAAGGCTGTCGAAATACCGATCGAAGCTTTAAACCTATATCATAGTCATGGCTCTGCCTTTCCGTGGTGGACATCTTCTATTGCCTTGTTCCCACCGAGTATAACTGTTTTGAACCGCCAATCACACGATCTAGTCTGTTTCTGTGGTTGATGTTATTATCTTACCCGCCTCCCTGGCCCTGATAGGAAGTTTAAAATTAAGCATGTGAACATCTGCTCGCCTTACGAGGCCTCCTACTTTTAGCGTTTAATCAAGGGTTGTCCTTCCTTGGAAGGACGTAATTAACGTCATAACGTTCATGGTATGACAGACTTCAGGTCCCGACACGATCACTCACAATCGACTGACCATGTCAGGTCGAGCGCACAATGAAATCGTCACGCATGTGACTGGCACGCCAATAAATCAATAAATAAATAAATAAGCTAATAAGTAACAAACAAAAAAATAAATAAACATAAGATTACGCGTCCACAAGTCTGGCACGCCCGGTGGGACTCAGTCTCCCTTCATCTTTACGCTAAAGTAGGAGGCCCGGTGGGCCCCCCTGAAACTTCTGATCCTGTGTACTTTCCTTATTTCCAGGAATCTACAATGACAGCTGGAATCATGTCCATTTGCTTCGAAAAACAACCCGTGGACATGCATGTCCAAGAGGGATACCTGGCGGTACCACTGGCGTTCGACTCGTTTCCCCCAGCTGTCGGGCTGCCCAACTGCTTGGGCGTCGTCTACACCGACCTTCTGAAGGTCGATAACAATGAGCAAGGCACTGCTGCGAGTGCCCCAATGAAGACCACTGTCCAGAAGGACAGCTTGCCAGAGAAGACGGCCCCCACGGCCGTCGCCTGCTATGTCCACCACGTCCAGAAAAGGGACATGGTCCCCGCTGCTACTCAGAAGGGGAAGAGAACTAACCGGAGGGGCCGGTATGTCGCTGCTGACCGTTGTCTTTCCAACTCCAGAAAGACCATGATGATCGGAGGGATCCGGACAAACCTCAACGGCCGCCCGAGGGAGGTCAACCCGGACGTGATCGTCCCGCAAGTGCCCACTACCAACAGATTTCAAACTCTGGCCATCAGGCATGCCAACTGGGAGGCCGATGAGAGGAAGCCGCTGGCGCCCAAGCCAGCAAAATACAAGCAGGTCTGGCGACCGAAGAAGATGCAGAGCTGGGCTCCGGCTCAAGATGAGGAGAAGGCTACCAGTGATGCTGTTGCCCGCTTCAGGGCGGGAAGCCAAAGAAGAGAGGGAAAAGAAACAGGAAATGCTATTGCTGCTCACCCCAAAGCCTGGGGTAGGAGAGATGAAAGAAATGACAGAGAAAGAAAACTGACTGTTACTCGCCCCATGATGAGGGGTAGGAGACTTGAGAAGAAAGAAGACCTTGCTGTCACCCACCCCAGGGCCGGGGGCAAAAGATGGCAGAGAAAGAACCATGATGTTGCTGCCAACTGCTGTAGGAATGACGATGCGGGAATGTGTGAACCAGCCATGGTTGCCGTCCCAAGAAGAGCGAGGGCCTGTGCCAGACAGGCCAACATCTTCAGATATTCCAAGGCCGAGCATTTGAATGCTCAGATAACAAGACTGGCCTATCAGCAAAGAAGCCAGGAAAGACTGATGTTCCAACCTGAGCCGCAAAGGCACAACTCTGAAGAGACAAAGCAAGTAGTCCAAGATTACTTCCACTACCTAGGGAGCTCTGCCCTAGGTCAACAAAGACTATCCCGTGCCTTGGGCACCAGGGATGATGAAGAAGAAGAAACCTTCCAAGAAATGATGATCGGAGCCTCCTCCTCCGATTCGAATGACTATGAAGAAGGCCTCAGGGCCAGATATAATGAAGAAGACCTGCACGGGGAAGAAGACAAAGAAAGAATATCGGTCTTTGACCGGCTCAGATATCCTAGCCAAATAAAAAGAAAGGCCTACAGGCGAAAAGGAAAGATGCAAATCTTCGCCTGCAACATGGCTGGACTGGCCAGGGGGCAAGATATACTACCAACTCAGCCAGATGAATTGCTCAGGCTGGCAACTAGACCTGGTCCTGTCACAAGAAGAGGCCAGGCCGCAAAGGATAAAATGAAAATTGATGATGAAGCCCGCAGGATTACCACTATGATAGTTAATGTGGTAACAACAGAAGATGGAGATAACCCCTTCGTTGATGATGCTGAAGGGACTTCTGAAGATATACAAATCCCATCAACCATGGATCCCATGATCCAGATGATGTTCAGGAGATATCAGCAGGAGATCAGTGCTCTCCGAAGACAGCTCAATGAGAGACATGAAGCTACATCAGTCTCAAAGCAAGCTGAACCTGCGGGGCAAACATCCAGCTCAACAGAGACGGCTATCCCAGCTAACCCTCTCCTAGCTGATAAGGGCAAGACACCGAGCCAACCCGTTCCACAGCAAACAACAGCTCCGCCCTCTGTGTCTTAGACACAGCCTATCGCGCCCATCTTGCGCGCCATTGTGATGACAACTCCTCACAGCCAGCAACAAGCTCACTTCTTCCCAGAAGAGATAGATCCAGCTGTGGCCCACAAGCAGATGATTGAAAGAATTGTGGAAATGAAGCTGTCAGAAAAGACTGGTGGTGATGCGGGTACTTATGATGTGTACAAGGTACCCTATCCTCCCTAGTATGCTGCCAAGAAACTACCCCCAGGCGTCAGTAAGCCGCCGAAGTTTGAGAAATTTAATGGCCAAGGCTCCCCTAGGGAGCATATAGCCTACTACACTACAATCATGGGCGACCTAGCAGTCGATGAAGCTTATCTGCTCAAGTTCTTTGGCTCATCCCTCACTGGGTTGGCCTTTGAATGGTACTCAAGCTTGCCAGCTGGGTCAGTGGTTGATTGGCCTGATATGCAGAGAAAATTTCGTGACAGATTTCATGTCACGGAAAGGGAAATCACGATAGCAGAGCTGTATGCAACTAGGCAGAAACAAGATGAGACCGCACTGGACTACATCAAAAGATGGAGGAACTTAGCCATGAGATGCCGAAGGCCTCCTCATCAAGAAGATGCGGTGCAGATATGCAAGCAGAGCCTCAGGAGGGAGGTGCTAGAAAAAATGATCGGTGCAGATGTCAGAACATTTGACCGACTGAACAATATAGTGGCAGAGGTCGAGACGTTCTTGTCCAAGCGTCCGACCGCCAATGTCCCCACCATGCCAAAGGGAAAATCCAATGAGCGACGGCCATCGCACTCTGAGGCCAACACCGTCGATTTCAGAACCTTCGAGCAGCAGAAGGGGAAGAAAGGGGCAGATGAAGCTCCCCCGCTGGCAGATACAGCAGAAAGGAAGGATAAAGTCTCTCTGAGAGACAAGATGAGAAAGGCATATTCCTTCCCAAAAGATAAGACGGCCGCACTGTTCAACTGGGCATACAAGTTCAATAAGGTAACATTGCCTGAACCCAAAAGACCGGCAGATGCAGCAAAGAAAGATGATCCGCTGTTCTGTCCATTTCACCGTGCGCTGGGGCACGCAATTGAAGATTGTTATGTCTTCAAAGATATCATGGAAGGAATGGTCAAGAAAGGTGAGCTGTAGCTGGGAGATTATCAGGTAAAGCCACCCCATCCACATGAGCCTCCACCCTGGAGAATGGCTGCCAATATGATCTCAGTATACCAACAGCTGTCCAAGGAGGCCGTTGAAGAATGCACCAAGAATACCTATGAAGTTTGCTTCCTCACCCCGCAGAAAGATCAGGAAGGATGGCAGATGATACCCATAAAAAGCAGAAAGAAGACTCCTGCAGTCAGTACTAATGGAGCAGTTATTCGGGGTGTTACACCAAGGCCTGAGCCGCCTCCGATAAAGTCAATATGGCATACAACTGAGACTGGACCAGTCATCCGGATCCCTACTCACAACCGGAGGAGACAAACTCCCCTCCCTACACATAAAGAAGTAAGCCCTACAGCCAGGCGTCTGCAGCGATATATTAATGAGCTCGATGAGTACGAGCAGAAGAAGCCCAAGCATCTGCTGATGAAAGATTGTATACTCTGGGAACAGCTCGAAGAATTGAAAATTAAAGAGCAGCCAGAGGCAGAACAAGAAGAAGCTGAAAATGAGCCCTTCTGGGGGCAGGAGCCAGCAAAGTCAAATTCCCAAAAGAAGAAGAAACGGCCCAAATCCAAGAAAGGAAAGAAGGTCACGACAGTACAATGTAACACTCTGTCAGTACTCTTCTCCTTGCCCGGGGAGGACGATGAGCCGGAAGCATCCAACGCTCTGCTAGAAGCTAACCATGCCGAAGCCTCTACCTCGGCCCATGCAACACGTTCTGGGAGAAGATGGGGGCGCCCACCACCAGCCAACCATAATATCATGTTCAGAGGGGAGCAACCCTATCAAATCCCGGAACCAGAGATACGAGGTGTCCAGGTTCCTCCCCCTGCCAGTCTGTACCAGGACAAAAAGAAGGCAGATGAAGCCCCTTCATTCCTGGAGTTCCTGTCCAACTTAGAAAATGAGCAACCGGCTCATACTGCTCCAGATAAAAGCAATAAATGCCAGCAGACAGCGGCTGGAAAGCAGAAACAGCATGAAGAAGATGAAGAAGGTAACCCTCTAGCAAAACCAGGGGCAGTCGCTACAGAAGAAGCCTCCCGGGAAACCGATGAAGAAGATAAAATTGGGACTGGGCAGCCAAGGCCACAGGCACCACATGAACCTCCAAGACCCCGATGGGCAGAGGAGATGAGACTGTCTAATGTCCGGGTGGGCAGTCGAGTCATGAAAATGCTGAAGAAGCTCCCTACCAGATTCTCCATCTGGGAAATTCTCTCTCTGAGTGAAGAAGCTCGCCAAGCAATTGTGGATGCCCTGCAGTCCCCAGCACAATGTGAAGCACTCTTGACAGAGGTGAATGCTGGGCCATCAGTAACATTCACAGAGGATGATATGCTAATCCCAAATTCCGGCCATAATAGACCGCTATATATGAGGGGTTCCCTGAACTGTCAGCCGATAAGCAGAATACTAATAGATCCAGGGGCTGCTGTGAATATTCTCCCATACCGCATCTATCAGAAATATTACTTTGATCTGCAGCTCACCAAGGTCAGAGATATGAAGATTGCAGGATTCAACCAGAAATGTGAAACACCTCTCGGGGTGGCTGATTTCAATCTCACACTGGGCGATCTCACTACAGTGGTACGATTCTATGTAATCGACTCCAACACCACATATAAGGCCCTGCTGGGAAGACCGTGGCTGCACGAATATCAGATAGTGCCATCAACGCTACACCAATGCATAAAATATTGCCATGAAGGAAAAGAGGAAAGGGTGTTTGCAGACCTACATCCCTTCGAAGTGTTTGAATGCCATATGCTCGATGCATCCTACTACACCGAGGTGTCACAAAGGGATAAAGGAAAAGAAACTGTGGTCAGCCAAGAAAAGCCGGCGACGAAAGCAAGAAATTGGTCTCCGCTGCCGCCAAAGGGCTACATTAAAAAGCACGGGGTGTCTCACATCTCTTATACTGGGGATTTTGCTCGGATCACTCCTCCCGGCATACACCCAGATGATACTGAAGAAAAGATGAAAGAAAAATACACACAGGTGGAAGTTCCTCAGAGTCTAGTCAAACCCATAGCCAGCACAGAATACCAGACAGTGCTGCCCCTAAAGACTATGGAAATCCCTCACTTCGGCGAACCCCCTATCATATTCTACACCGGGGAGGCAGTCGAAGAAGATGATCAAGATTGCATGGCCCCTGAAGAAGCTGCAAACCTGATGGTACCAATTACGGGCCTGGATTATACTACCCAACGGGTTTCACAAATGTTCTCCAAGATGCAAATGCCATCGATACAGCCTGCTGCTCAGAAGAAAGCATTCAAGGAGTTATGGGATCCGCCTCGAGATAGCAAGGAGCTGAGGAAGATCACACAGCACCCGGGACTGGGTTATACCCTGCAAGAATACTATGAAGCCGAGGTGGATGTCATCTCAGCCTTCTACCCGAATGAAGATTCCCCAGAAGTAGGGTATGATCAATACCCCTTTGAAGATGAAGAGATTATGTATCAATCCATAACAGACAATGAAGCCCAAGACAACCAGCCGGAGGCAAGGATGTCTGATGAGACCAAGAAGGGTTGGTGCTGGGAGAATCCACCTTGCAAAGAGGATCTGTTCCAGGCCGAAGCACAATTTGACACGGGAACCCCGGATGAAGACCAAGTAGCCAGAGAGCTGCAAGAGTGCCTGGAGTTTGGGCACATTCTAGAAGAGTTCCGAGCTCTACATAATGATAACCTCTCAGGGGAGCCCACATCAGGAGAGCCTCTAAGCACGGAAAACTCCACGTCGAAGTTTTCCGCTGAGCCAGTCACGTCCTCGGGGCAGACTGGACAGAATTTGGCCATATTGGCCTTATACGATGCACCAGCATCTGCTGATGATCGGTGTGATGAAACAGAAAGTCATGAGAATGAAGAAGATTATATCCCGGGAGGCTTTATCGATTTGCAAGAAGCCCCACCCGAAGTTGAGGACGGAGGCCAGGCCACCGTCGATGAGCTAATAGAAGTGAATCTGGGGTCAACAGATGAGCCAAGGCCTACGTTCCTCAGTGCATTGCTGGAGCCAACTGTCAAAGAACAGTATATTCAGTTTCTGAAAGAATTCCGAGACTGCTTCGCATGGACATATGATGAGATGCCGGGACTGAGTTCTGATGTGGCACAGCACCGATTGGCGATAAACCCAGAGGCAAGCCCTGTGAAGCAGCCTGCCAGGAGAATGCGTCCCGAACTGATAAATCAGATCAACAAAGAAGTCGACAAGCTGATCGATGTGGGCTTTGTCGAAGAGAACCAATATACTACATGGCTGGCCAATATAGTGCCCGTGAAGAAGAAAAATGGGCAGATCAGAATATGTGTAGATTTCAGGGACCTGAATAAGGCTTGCCCGAAAGATGATTTCCCAGTGCCAATCACTGAAGTAATGCTCGATGCAACCACTGGCCATGAAGCCCTGTCATTCATGGATGGGTCATCCGGATACAACCAGATCTGGATTGCTGAAGAAGACAGAGTGCATACTGCATTCCGCACCCCGAAGGGGATATTTCACTACAAAAGGATGCCGTTCGGCCTCAAGAATGTCGGCGCTACTTATCAAAGAGCTATGACAAAGATCTTTGATGATTTACTCTTCAAGAAAGTGGAGTGCTACATCGATGACCTGGTGGTGAAAACCAGCAGAAGAGAAGATCATCTGCAAGATCTGAGGATAGTGTTCCAGAGGCTGCGCAGATATGAACTCAAGATGAATCCTATGAAATGTGCCTTCGGCGTGTCCAGTGGAAAATTCCTTGGGTTCGTTGTCCGTCATAGGGGCATTGAGATCGACCCATCCAAGATTAAAGCTATCCAGGAGCTCCCTTCACCAAGGAATCTCCACGAGCTGAGATCTCTACAAGGGCGTTTGGCCTATATCCGACGATTCATATCACATCTGGCGGGGAGATGCCACCCTTTTCACAAGCTCATGATGAAAGATGTACCGTTCCTCTGGGACGAGGGCTGTCAGGAAGCTTTTGAGAAGCTGAAAGAATATCTCAAGACCCCTCCAGTGCTGGGGGCACCTATTAAGGGCAAGGCCCTGATACTATACATTGCAGCCACACACTGTTCCCTGGGGGCAATGCTAGCACAGATAAATGAAGAAGGCAAAGAGCAGGCTCTATACTACCTGAGTCGGAGGCTGATTAGAACTGAAGAAAGCTACACCTATATAGAAAAGACATGCTTGGCACTAGTCTTTGCCGTCAAAAAGCTCCGGCACTATATGTTGTCACACAAAAGCAGATTGATATCTGCAGCAGATCCGCTCAAATACATATTGACTCAGCCAGTACTGAAAGGCCAGTTGGGCAAATGGGCAGTAATTCTGATGGAATTCGATATCACATATATACCCCAGAGGGCAATAAAAGGACAGGCCGTGGCCGATTTCTTCGCAGAGCATCCTGTGCCAGAGAATGATATGTTGGGGACTGAGTTACCCGATGATGAAACACTAGAAGCCTGCCAGGCTCAGTCAACTATGTGGCAGCTATTCTTTGATGGAGCATCTAGAACAGAGACGGACTCCGATGGAAAGACCAGAATACAGGCCGGAGCCGGTATTGTGCTAAGATCGCCAGAGGGGGAGGTTGTGCATACTTCCTGTTCTATAAACAAGCCCTGCACTAATAATGAAGCCGAGTATGAAGCTCTGATAATCGGGTTGCACATCAGCCTCAACATGGGCATCCAGATGCTTCAGGTATTCGGGGATTCAATGTTGATAATAAAGCAAATCCAAGGTGAGTTCGAAGTGCGAAAGCCAGAGTTGAATCCCTACCACCAAAAAGCTGTGTGCCTCATGGCGAAATTCTATCATATTGAGCTCAAGCATGTGGGCCGTGCACATAATGCCCAGGCTGATGCATTGGCAAAGTTAGCCAGCTCAATAGCAGTCCCACCGGATGAGACACTGAACATTGTTGTTATAAATCGGCGGCAAGTCCCCAGCATGCTAGAAGGCTGCCCCGAAGAAAATGAGGTCGCCACGATCAGTACAGAACAGGCATCTGATTGGAGACAGCACCTGCTACAATGGTTTTTACACCAACAGTTGCCACAGAAAAGAGAAGAAAAGATGAAACTTCTAAGGATCAAAGATTCTTATGAATTCAGAAATGGAACTCTGTTCCGAATAATGGCAGATGCACGCAAGAAGATTTTGCTCCGCTGCCTGTCCACTGAGGAAGCTTGGCAAGCAATGAAAGAGATACATGCTGGGACGGCAGGTGCTCACCAAGCTGGCCCTAAGATGAAGATAGAAATCAAGAAGCTGGGCTACTATTGGCCCACTATGTTTGAAGATTGCTGCAAGTTTGCGAAGTCATGTCAGAAATGTCAGGAACATGCTGTTGTGCCTAGAAGGCCACCTGCCGTTCTGCACCCTACAATCCCTAGCTGGCCGTTTGCACAATGGGGAACCGATGTAGTCGGTCCACTACCGACCTCCTCAGCCGGACATAAGTACATACTGGCAATAACAGATTACTTCTCTCGATGGGCGGAAGCTATAGCATTACGAGAAGTGACTGGTGAGCTAGTTGCCAGATTCATCAAACAGAACATTATCTTCCGATTTGGGATCCCCAGCCGAATAATATCTGATAATGGAAGTCATTTCAGAAATCAAAAGATCTATCGGCTCGTCGAGAAGTATAAGATCGAGTGGAGGACTTCCACTCCTTACAATCCACAGGCAAATGGATTGGTAGAAGCCTTCAACAAAACGTTATGCACCTTGTTGGCTAAAGTCGTCAGTTCTAATAAGAAGGACTGGGAAGAAAAGATGTATGAAGCTCTATGGGCATACCGCACTGTCTTCAAAACACCTACAGGGTGCTCGCCATACTCACTGGTATACGGCTCAGAGGCAGTAGTTCCACTGGAGCTGGAAGTCCCGTCACTCAGGGTGGCAGTCCAATATGACCTGGCCCGTGGCGAACAAACCAATGCAGAAAGAAGATTACAAGAATTGGCTGAATTGGAAGGGAAGCGTCTCCAAGCTTAGAAGAATATCCAGATGTACCAAGCCCGCATGGCTACTGCATTCAACAAACTCGTAAAAGGACGAGAATTTAAGAAAGGTGACCTTGTCATGGTCAAGAAAAGAGAAGTCATGGCGTCCAACCCAAAAGGAAAGCTGAATCCTAATTGGGAAGGTCCTTATGTGATATATAGGGTCTACGAAGGAGGGGCCTACATGGTTGTTAACCATCGAGGGGAGATCCAATTCTCACCACTCAACGGTAGACACCTAAAGCTGTATCATGCTGCCCAACCAATATTCCCTGAGTAATCAGGCTAAAAGTCACCCTTTTCCTTGGTCTAGCGGCACTCTGCCCTAACCGAGCTACCCTTCCTCCTTGGTCCAGCGGCACTCCGCCCTAACCAAGCTACCCATTGCCTTGGTCTAGCGGCACTCCGCCCTAACCAAGCTACCCATTGCCTTGGTCCAGCGGCACTCCGCCCTAACCAAGCTACCCATTTCCTTGGTCTAGCGGCACTCCGCCCTAACCAAGCTACCCATTTTCTTGGTCTAGCGGCACTCCGCCCTAACCAAGCTACCCATTGCCTTGGTCCAGCGGCACTCCGCCCTAACCAAGCTACCATTTTCCTTGGTCTAGCGGCACTCCGCCCTAACCAAGCTACCCTTTTCCTTGGTCTAGCGGCACTCCGCCCTAACCAAGCTACCCATTGCCTTGATCTAGCGGCACTCCGCCCTAACCGAGCTACCCTGCTCCCTTGGTCTAGCGGCACTCTACCCTAACCAAGCTACCCATTTTCTTGGCCTAGCGGCACTCCGCCCTAACCAAGCTACCCATTTCCTTGGTCTAGCGGCACTCCGCCCTAACCAAGCTACCCATTTCCTTGGTCTAGCGGCACTCCGCCCTAACCAAGCTACCCATTTCCTTGGTCAGCGGCACTCCGCCCTAACCGAGCTACCCTTTTCCTTGGCCTGGCGGCACTCCGCCCTAACCAAGCTACCCTTCTTCCTTGGTCTAGCGGCACTCCGCCCTGGCCGAGCCATCCCTTACCATGATCTAATGACAGTCCGACTTGTTACCCGCCCAAAAAGAGGGGAAGAGAGAATAAAAGAATGAAAATAAATAAAAATGGGGTTAAAAATAGAGATACCCTGCCGGTCTTGTTCAGGTTTTCCGAGCAAGGGCAAAAATGGCTAAAACCCAGCTGTGGTGAAAACCCGAAAGGGCACTGCAAGCAAAATCGGGTACCCCGCCACGTGAAAACCCGGAAGGGCGCGTGGGCAAAAGCAAGAGGGGGCTGGCTCCGGTGAAAACTCGAAAGGGCGCTTGGGCCAGTAATATGGTGATCCTAAAGAAACCTCACCTCCCGTCATAAACTTCTCGTCGATCGGCCGGCACCTCGTCCGATCAATGATCAAACCCACCCAGTTCAGACCCTACGTCTGTCCTGATAAAACCCTCATACCTTGCCAAAATCCCACCATGGTGAAACCTGCTTTGATCGATTAGCGCACTGCCCGGTCAATGATGAAACCTATCCGGCTTAGACCTTACGTCTATCCCGATGAAACCTATGAAATCCCTGCATTGGTACAAACCCAATACCGATGATGAAACCTGCTTTGATCGATTGGCACATTGCCCGATCAGCGATAAAACCTATCCAGTTTAGACCCTACGTCTATCCTGATGAAATCCATGATATCCTTGCATTGGTATAAACCCAATACCGATGATGAAACCCATCTTTGGTCGACAGGGCACCCTGCCCGATCGGCGAAGAAACCTGTTCGGTCTAGACCTTACATCTGTTCCGACTAGAGCTGCGTGTCTCGCTATGTCCCACCGTGATGAAATCTGCTGCTGATTAATGGGCACACTCGCCCGAGCAGCAATGAAACCTATCCGGCTTAGACCTTACGTCTATCCCGATGAAACCCATGAAACCTTTACATTGGTATAAACCCAATACCGATGATGAAACCTGCTGTTGATCGATTGGCACCCTGCCCGATCAGCAATAAAACCAGCCCAGGGTAGACCTTACGTCTATTCTGATGAAGACTCATAAGATCCTTGCATTGGTATAAACTCAATACCGATGATGAAACCCACCTTTGATCGATGGGCATCCTGCCCGAGCAACGAAGAAACCCGTCCTATCAAATTTGCATATCCCTTTACGTCCCGTCGTGATGAAACCTACCATTGGTCGATCGGCACCCTGCCCGATCAATGATAAAACCAGCCCAGTGTAGACCTTACGTCTACCCTGATGAAACCTATAAAATCCTTGCATCGGTATATACCCAATACCGATGATAAGAGCGTGCACCAATGAAGCAGCACATCACCCGATCCGTGCTGAAGTCCCAATTCAGGAAACATACGTATAAAAAAAATGGGGTTAAAAATAGAGATACCCCGCCAGACTTGTTTGGACATCCCGGATAAGGGCAAAAATGGCCAAAAAACCCAGCTGTGGTGAAAACCCGAAAGGGCACCGCAGGCAAAATCGGGTACCCCGCCACGTGAAAACCCGAAAGGGCGCGTGGGCAAAAGTAAGAGGGGGCTGGCTCCGGTGAAAACCCGAAAGGGCACTTGGGTCAGTAATGTGGTAATTTAAAAGTTCCATGCCAACCGGCATGCTACCTTTATCTCCCCTTCACTGATGAAGCCTTCCGTCGGTCATCTGGCTCTATGCCCCACCGATGATAAAGTCTTCCCGGGGTGGACCTTACGTCTACCCTGATGAAACCTACATACCCACTTTCAAACGTCCTACCGTCGATCGATGGGCATCCTGCCCGATCAATGATGAAACCTTGTCCAGTTTAGACCTTTCGTCTATTCTGATGAAACTTATAAATCCCTTTGCATCGATATAAACCCAATATTGATGATGAAGCCAACCGTTGATCGATTGGCATCCTGCCCGATCAATGATGAAACCTTGTCCAGTTTAGACCTTTCGTCTATTCTGATGAAACTTATGAAATCTCCTTGCATCGATATAAACCCAATATCGACGATGAAACCAACTATTGATCGACTGGCATTTTGCCCGATCAATGATGAAACCTTGTCCAGTTTAGACCTTTCGTCTATTCTGATGAAACTTATAAATCCCTTTGCATCGATATAAACCCAATATTGATGATGAAGCCAACCGTTGGTCGATTGGCATCCTGCCCGATCAATGATGAAACCTTGTCCAGTTTAGACCTTTCGTCTATTCTGATGAAACTTATGAAATCTCCTTGCATCGATATAAACCCAATATCGACGATGAAATCAACTATTGATCGACTGGCATTTTCCGATCAATGAGAACCCCTACCCAGTTTAGACCTTTCGTCTATACTGATGAAACTTATAAAACCCTTTGCTTCGATATAACCCAATATCGATGATGAACCAACTATTGATCGACTGGCATTTCGCCCGATCAATGATAAAACCCTGTCCAGTTCAGACCCTACGTCTGTTCTGACGAAAATTATGCCCCCTTCAAATGTCCCACCTGCCATAACCTCTACCCAGTCTAGACTTTCCGTCTATTCTGATGAAACCCCTTCTTTCACATTCCTGCAAAGTGTCTCCTCATAGCACATATTGCCAAGAGGGACGTTTGCTGATACCAACACAATCAGGTTTAAGCACCTCTTCGGATGCCCGTCACGCGGTGGAGCGAGTTCCCCATCCTTTCTCTGAAGGGGTGGACGCTCTCTTGCTAGAGGCGAGCCATTCACATGAGGGGTTGTTAAAACCACTACCCCACTTCCCGAAGTGATGAAACCACATGGTAAAAAAGATGGATACACATGAAGCCAAAAGATCTCTTTTCATTACGAAGTGAGTACATAAGGGGCCCCGAGGGGACGCTGTGTCACAAACAAAAAGATGGGAAGACAAGAAAGAAAAGAAAAGAAAGTGAAGATAATTCATGGCCGCCGAAAGATATCTTCAAAGGCCAGAAGACCAACATAGGGGGCGGCTCCTAACTCATGAAGGCGCGCTTCCTCCTCCTGAAGCCTCGTGGACAGGTCCTGGAAAGACATCACCCGACCCTCCAGTAAAGCCACCTCCTCGGTGGACTGTGGCCGAATAGAAGATAATTGCTGCAGCTCGGCCCGAAGTTCAGTGAGTTCCGCCTCCAAAACGGCTACCCGCTTCTGGATAGCCTCCTCCCGCTGAATAATGCTCTGTAGCTCGGCCTGGCGTTCATCAAGTGTCAGCGTTAGCTTTTCCACCTCGGATTTGCATTCCGACCTCTGCAACTTCAACGCCGTCAGCCTGTCAACCATGATCCGTGCTAGGAAGTCTCTCCGATGCACGAATTTCAACAAAAGCAAGACCCGCTGAGCCCATATGTCCAAAGGGCAGCCCATGGCTTGCAAGCCAGCGGTGAGGCGATTGGCAATTTCCTTCAGCTGTAGATATGTCAAGCCAGGCTGAGACTCTACTAGCTGGCGTAACATGTCCAGATGCTGCCAGACGAAGCTGTCAGGAGAAGTAAAGCCAAAGGAAGCAGATGCGACGACTTCAAAAGTCACCTCTCCGTCAATATCTGCCCATAGTCCAATGCCCGCTTGGGAGGACGAAGAAGGCAAATCTGCCGAAAGAGCTAGCCGATATCTCTCTGTACTCCCCTGCTGGGCTGAAGACTCCTCCTCTGCTGCTGCCTCGGGAGCTACACCTTGAACATCCGCGGGAGGAGAATCAATGAATAATGGGGTTATCTCTGCAATGGAGGCTGCACCTTCAGCTGCTCTTTCTGGTGATGGGGACAGAGGTGCCTTAGACTGTGTAGGCAGGAATTCGGACTCTGTAGCCACTATGGCAGGAATCGCTAACTCGGGCGCGATTGACATTACTGCGGCCGGTATGAAAGCGGAGCTCCTGGCCGGATCTGCTTCGGCTCTAAGATCTGAAGCCCTGGCAGGGATGACACTTTCTTCTGCAGCCCCCAAGTCTAATGATGCCAAGTCTGTCGAGGACTGTATCCGCACTGGCACAGGGCGAATGATCTCAGGAGCCCCCGTGCAGGTCAAAGGCAGAAAAGGAACAATAGCCAAATCTACAAGGGAAATGTCCATGAAGGATGTGGAGGTGGCCAAGGTAGCAGCAACAATACTCTGAGACCAAAGCAAAGCGACCTTTAGCACTAACTAAAAGAAACAAATGAAGCAGCATACATGAAGAACAACCCACCTTTGAAGCAGGGTCCGCACCCTCAAAATGGGGCGAAAGAGAAGAAAGCTCCGTGGCCGAAACGGCGAGTGGTGGAGTTATGTCAATCTCAGTATCGAGCCCGGCAAACTCCTCCTGAAATTCTTCCTCAGAGGATAACACTGATAGTTCGGCGGGTCGAAGAGACAGAACACCTTTCGCAAGTGCAGGAGGGGCTTCTGACTTGGCAATACCTTCCCCTTCGCTGTCGCTGAACTCTACCTCCTCCTCATGGGAGACGGCCTGGGAGCTGCCCGAAGATATTTCCACACTAGCTATATGCTGGGCCGGTACCTCTAAAGTATGGCGGGATGTAGATCGAGTGATTATGCGTCTGGCCGGAATAGTACTCTGCTTTGGCCGAGTCTTGTGACCCTCCTGTGGTCGAGGCAGCTCTTCCGTCATCATCATGGCCTCGGCTTGCACACCGACTGCCACTGCTACAAGAAAAGAAAACTTCTGAGAAGTATAGCAAAGAAAACAACGGAAGTATGAAACAAATGGAAAAAGCACATTTACCCTCCTCCTCGCCAACCGGGGTGGGAGAAGGCAGTCTTGTGTCCGTCTCCACAGGCGCTTCAACCTGCTCCTGGGCTGTATCAGATAAAAAGAAGCTCAACCTCAAAGAACTCCCTAGGAGATTGGTCAAGACGACAAAGGAGGTTCCAGCTACAAGATATCACCGTCACCTTCGGCAGATGCCTGTGCGGCCTCCCTCTGAGATGCGAATGCGTCAAATGAAGGGATATCCGGAAGAGGGGTTCCAGTTTCCTTCGCAGTCGAAGCCGACTTCCGGGTCCGAGCGACCTTGGCCTTCTTGGCCTTGGCGACTGCAACCTTCACCACAGAAGGCTTCCTCTTCTTGCCCGGAGGCAGGGGAGTGGTCGTAGGTGCTGCTTCAGGAATTTCAAAGTGGGCAGGTTTCTCAGCTTGAGCAATTATCTTCCTGTAAAGCCCCTGCCGTTTTATGTCTGGTCTATCTGTGCGAGACACAAGAGAGACAGTCATAGTCAACATATGCAAAACATGACAATAAGAAGAAAGAAGCCATGATCAAACAAACAAGGAGCACACCTGCTGGGCCGTCGTAAAAAGTGGAAAGCGGCCAATACATATAAGCTACCTCCTTTGATCGGGAGGCGGCCTCCTTCACGAGCCAGCATACATCGCCAATAGTCTGACACTTCTCCGTCAGGGCGGCCAAGTCCTTATGGCCATGGAAATCAAGGCAATGAAATAGGCCGAGGTAATCTATGCACCAGGCGTCAACATAATGGAAAGAAACAAAAAGCTGCTTATTTAGAATGACAGCTACCGGGCTCTCCACTGTCAGCCCGTGGACATTTAACAGTACAAAAAGCCAGGAGGTGTGCTGATAATATGACTGGGTGCGGTCCTCCCTCCGCACAAAGGCCCTGTAAGGATGAAATCTGTCTGCCGGACCCCTCCAAGAAGTAGCCTTCGAGAGTGGTTCCTCCGAGGGAAATGGATACTGCACCTCCAAATGAGTGTCCCCTATGTGGCCCAGCTGTCTCAAGTCTCTGGTGAAAGTGTCTACATCAACTTCAGAAAAGACAGGAGTGGGTAGTTCCGCACCCGCCTCCTTCAAAGACCGGCGGGCAGCGATATAAGCCTCTGCCTCCCTCTGGTGCTGGGAATAAAGCCTCCTCAGATGGACCTCGTCAATGTCAAACACAGGCCCTGACTGCCGCTTCAAAAAGGAGCGCTCGGCCACATCCCAGAAAGCGCCTCTGCCATCTTTATAAAAATTGGTGCGTATGTTCCACCACTTGATATAGTCTGATGAGACCCGAGGGAGACGATTGGAGACGGTCGGGACCCTGAAAGTTGTGTCTTCCCGACGGTGAAAGAAATCCCACCATATCCGACCGTCGCCGGCAATACTAGACCCGTGCTTGGCCCGGCTCTCCAGAGGAAACTGAGCAGCCGATGGAGGGATATGCTGGTCGTAACCAAAATTTCTGCCAAAGCGGAAGGGATAATAGGGCTCCAAAATGAGCAGGCCCCCCTTCCTGAAAACTAATACACTGGGCCGTATGGCCATGGCCCACCTCACCAATTCTGGTTCTAAAAGAGGCCGGGTGGCGGCGACCCCCGAAACAGGATGGACATAAACCTCCACCTCCTCCATTTTGCACTCCCTCTGAGGGTCCACCAAGGGAGCTGAACCTGCTGCCAAGCTCCAAAAGTGAATGCTGCCAGGTGCGTCTACAGGCACTCTTATTAGCCTACCCCTCATCTTGAACAGCTGTTCTGAGAAAGGACCAGGTTCAGCGCTAGCGAACTCAATCATACGAGGGAGCAGTGTGTCTGACTGTAAAGTTCTCGGGGCCAGCTCAGGGAAAATGCTGCAAACCCAGGCATTGAAGAAATGAAAGGGACCCACGGTCCTCGAAGAGCGGGGGGTCCGATGTCTATGCAAGTCCCCCAAGGATTTGTAAATTAAACACAGAGCCACTGGGCACAGAGACAATCGCATCCCCCAAGCCATCTGGCAGGCCGGATATATAGCCTCGGGTCTAATAATCGTCTCGTCCCCTTGAGGGAGAGCGAAAGTGCATAGCCAGAAAGTCAAATAGGCTGCACAATGGGTGATGGGATCAACCCCTGCTGGGTTCGGGCCATCCGCGTCTGTCCGGCGCAATGAAGCTGGCAGTGCTGACTTGTAACGGGGGGCCCTGACCTGTTTACCGGAAGTCAGCCCTACGGAAGGAAAGTCTGCGTACCTCAAGGGACCCCCGAAGAAATATTGTATCCACTGCCCCACACGGACTCTCAGTCGGCTGCTCTTTTCCCTGGCTTGATAGCCTTTGGAGGACCCCCTACTGTAGGCCAAACAGATGGACCGGTAAGCTTTCATCAGATACCGGTATGCATAACCGAAAGAATAGCGGCCCTCTCCATTAGAGGCGTCCTTGATGGAATCATCCAGGCAGACCTCCTCATATGGCTCTCCGTCCATGGGTAGGCCAGAAAGCTGCGATAAACTCCAGAGGTCGAGGGATGTCTCGCCTTCCGCTGTATAGAATGTATTGAACTGCGGGCAGAACACTTCAAGCATACCGCAACACAATCCCCGAGAGACGGGATAGCGGAACCTGGAGGCAAATACACTATGGTATACCCCAGCTCTAACCAATAGAGGGGCATACTCCTTCAAAACATATTCTGTAAACTCCACTGCTCCAACCCTAAAAAGATGGGCGTCTGTCAACTTGGCATCTCCAAACCAGCCGGCAGCCAGCTGATATTTAAACTGAACGGCCAGGCAGTTAAGAACAAATGGCTCGTCTCTATAACCCCACTTCGCAGGCGCCAAAAAGAGTCCGAATGAAGTCTTCTCTCGGTGGACACGGCCGGTGGTATGATCCCACCTTGCAGGGGTGAATTCTGGGGCCCGGGTTAGCATCTTCTTCTCGGGTTCTAAATCGGAGATGCCCAGCACAGCATTCCAGTCCCTCTGTTCACCTGGGAGATATATGGCTCGGGCTCGATAGACAGAACCCTTCATGCTGTCTCTATCGGCAAGTATTGCCGCTTCCACGGAACGGGCAATAATAACATCCCGCATTCCGCGTATGGTGAAAGTCCGAACAAACGGCAGCAAATGACGATCCTTCGGCAAGTCCGGGCGGTAGTCAGCAGCTCTCCTGAATTCAGCACCCTCCAGGGAAGAATAAACTTCAGCAGTCGATACGGTGTCAGTTTCAGAATCGGAAGATTCGTCGACACTAGCAATCTGGTCATAGCCAAAGCTCAGGCTGTATACGTTCAACCAGTTGACTTTGGCCCGAGATATGTCCGGCTGAGCCGATGAACTTGTTCCAACGGCTCCGGAAGATGCAACAGCAGAACTGGAAGCCATGTCAGCACCTGCAGTCAGAAAAAGACAAGAAAAGAAGCATCAGAAAGATGAATGGGCATGAAACAATAAGACAAACAAATTCTCAAAAATTTCGGCAGCATCTCCTCTTGTCCGGGGTATGCCCAAAAAGAATAGGGAGTCACCCACCAAGAGGGAGTGATCCCGAGCATAAAATGAGACTCAATCCCATATATATAGCGGACCTACCCCGAAAAATCGGCAAAAAGGGGGGGGGGGAAATGACGCTCCCGGGGGGGGGGGGGGGGGAAGCCCACAGCCCACCGCCACCGCCGAAGTGAAGAAAGAGAAAGGAGAGGAGAGAATGAGGAAGAAAAGGGCTCTCGGCGCCTTAAGTAGGGCCCGAAGCCGAGGGGCTCTCGGCGCGGCCAAATGCGCGCCGAGAACTCCCCGGCCGAGAGCTCCCGTCGGCCAAAAGGCGCGCCGAGAGCGGCATGCGCCGAGAACCCCCTAAGGAAATGGGCGCGCCGAGAAGCAGCCGCCGAAAAGCCCTCGCCCCGGGAAGTCCGGCGAGCGTGAGCGCGCCGAGAAGCCCCTGCCGAGACGGCCGCGCCGACAACGGTCGCGCCGAGAGCGCCATGCCGAGAAGTCCAAGGCAATGCCTAAAATCTCCAAACGGTGACAATGAAGTCAGAAAATGCAGAGACGAAGACATGAAAGTGAAAGATGGACATGCAGAATGTTACTACAGCAACATGATCAAGCTGAAGGACAATGTCAAGGATAAAACTGAGGAATATACCCTCGAATGATGAAAGACACCTGCAGACCCCGTGTCGCTTATTCTGCGCTTACGCTGCCCGCAGGTGGGGGGCATTTGTTGACACCTTGAAAATGAACAGGGGTGGAAGCCTAACTGAAAGGAAGATCAGACCAACAGTGGAAGACCACTGATGAAGCTCGACAGCCGTTTACCCAGTTGAAGTCTCCGCCAGCCGAGCTGATGTCCGGTGCCATCGTCAGTCAAACGGCAGCACTGATAAAGCAGCAGTCATTCGACTGATAAGACCTCCAAGCACACTCTGATGAGAAGCCGGAGCCGACAAATGAAGATTGCGAAGGCTTTTGCAAAAGTCAGGACAAATAAAGAATCCTCTCCACAGATTACACACCCGGCCGAAGTCTGTCAGACGGAAGCTGATGTCCGGTCTTGTCACCGTTCGGATGACAATGCCGATGAAACATACCCGGTTTTGTCGTCATTCAGACGGCAATACTGATTAAACCCCAGTTCGTTCACTGATGGAACCTCAAGATGATCTCAACAAAGCTGTGTCACTACTAAAGGGGCCTCTTTCGGTTCTGATAAAAGTCAATACAAAATGACTAAGGGAAGCCAAGGCAAGTGTGAGGCCTAAAAGCACCAAATGGGCCGGCCGATTGGGCTTCTGAGAATGGCGCCGGGAACCTCAACAAAGGGCCGCTGGACGCGCCGGGAGCTGTGGCAAGCAAGCCGGCCACACCGACTACCCTCCACCGAGAGCACAGAAGGATGAGACCTATATAAACATACCCCCTTTGAAAGAAAAGGGGATCGGAGGATCGGAAGCCAGACCATCGATCAAAAAGAAAGAAAAGAGAAGAAGCCAGAGAGAGAGAGAGAGCCTCCTCCGCCGAAAAAGAAAGAGAGAAGAGACCGATTCCCCAGGGAAGAAGCTCCAGGTGGGCATCCGGGGAGGGAGAGGAGTCAATGCTCCGCCCTCCCCCATGGTTTTATTTTCTTATTCATGTAATCCTGCCGAGTTTATCTCGATTTTATTTTTTGATGTAACCGGGATATCCCGATGTCTACTCATCTCCCTCTCCCTCATTCCCTCCGTGTGATTGATGTGAGTTCTGGGGTGATCTAATGGTATGAAATGCTCCAATGGCCCATCTGGGCGTTGGGTGATTGAAACATCTGCCAGCTATCTCTCCGTATGCTGCCATGTCTTTCCTTTACATGTTTTCATTTTCTTAGCTCGACTTAAGCGCGCCTGATTCTCTGATGGGTCTTCGGACTCAATTGTCTTCAGCAGAATGAGTGTATCTCTAGTTATACCGATGTTCCTGGCCGTTCGGTGTCGCTTGCATAGAATCTCCCAGGCTTGCCCCAGGACCAGAGACAGATTATCTCTTGGCTTCTGGGGCAGTCTGCTATCGATATTGGCAATGCTTTCAATGGCCGCTGCTAGTGAGATTCTATAATTCTAGATGCTATGGTTTTGCCTATTGGCACTGTCGAAATCCTCCCTGGGTCCAGAGACAGCCATCTCTTGGCTCTCAGGATGATGAAAGACGACATCAAGCTGTCCCCGGACTCTGCACAGCAATGGTGACACGGGTTCTCTGTATCCTGATTTTCCCCTCCCAGTTTCCTCTCCGATCTTGGACTTTCTTTGAAACCTAAGCCAAATCCAGTTGAAACCCGATGAATTGATTCACTTTGACCTCACAGGACCTATTTACCTTAGCCTGAATCGTCAAGAAACCCCTGAATCCCCAACAGATTCAAGAACAGAGTACCGTAAGCTCTGTTTCTTATCCCGGCGCCCTCATAGCTCTCGGCCCCGCCAACAGTGAAACTGATGAACAGCCCTCGGCGCAAGCCTTCTTGCGCCGAGATCCCATCTCCCGGGCGCGCCGGGAGCCACCCATTCCACTTCTCACCATCGCGCCGGGGCCGATTTGTCCTCACACCGGGAAGACCCCGTGCCGAGAGCCCCTTGGCCACCTTATTAGCGCACCGGGAAGCCCGTGCCGGGAACTCTCTGGCATCCTTGCCATTGGCGCCGAAAAGCCAACCTGTAAACCTCAAGTCGTAAAACCTTTGCTACCACTGAAGAAACCCCATAAATACTCTTGTTATGTCAAGGGACGCCTTGGGCCATCATATGCACCTCAGGGGTGACAATTAATGGGGATAACCCTCCCCTTTTCTACGAGGTTTTCCGGACTCGATCGGCTTTTATAACCTTCCGAGGCAATGGAGCTCCGCCACTGCATAAGCTTCGTTGACCTCTAAAGGGATATCGAAACAGTGCTGCAGGCACGTACATGGTCAGGGGTCTAATACCCCTCTATTTGGCTTTCACCCCGGCATTCCGTGGGTGATCGTCTATCATTCCCTGGCAAATGCTGAGTCCAGGGGAGATGCTGTCAAAATTCTCCCAGGACCACGAAAGCCGACATTAAGCTGTCCCCGGGACTCTGTATGACACCGGTGACAGGGATTCTCTACGCCTTGGCCTTTCCAAATTCCTCCTCGATCCTGATGTTCCTATAAAGCCCAAGCCTAATCTAGTTCAACTTTGATGCCCTGACCTATTTTTGACCCCAAAGAAATCCTTCCCCTTGGTCTGAATCAATCAGAAACCCAAAACAGAGTACCGTAAGCTCTGTTCTGGTCCCGGCGCCCTCGCAGCTCTCGGCTCAGCCTACAGTAAACCGGGTGAATAGCTCCCGGCGCCACTTCTTCAGGCGCCGAGAACCCCCAGGAGCAGCTCCTCCCCCTTTCACCTCAGCGCGCCGGGAAGCCCGGGCCGAGAACCTCCAGAGCCCTCTCTGCGTCCTCCGCGCCGGGAGACCCCCCCCCTTGCAGCCTCGTCGCGCTGGGAGCCTTGCTCAACCGTCCCGCGCCGAGACCCCCCTGCTAGCATTTCTTCCTCGCGCCCGGAAGCCTGCGCCGAAGAGCTCCCCTTTGGCTTCTCTTGGTCGCGCCGAGAACCCAAGCCCTCTCGTCTTGGCGCCGGGAACCCCCGGCCTTCTTGTTTTTGGCGCCGGAAGCCCTGGCCCTCCCATTTTTGGGGTCGTGCCGAGAGCCCGTGCCCATTCAGAGTGTGCCGAGAGCCCGATCTACCACCCAATGAATTCCAATACCCAAAACGAACCCACAAAGGAATATCTGTGGATCACCCGACACGTCCCGGGGATAAAACTGAAGGGGAGTCATAACCCCTACGTTCCACCTAACTGCAATGGATTTACGAATAACCCTTTTGCTCGAGGGATTCTGCCACTGCATGAATTCCGCTAGCGTTCCAAAGGGAAAATCATACATTGCCCTATAGCCCATATGTATACGGGTTGGGAGGTTCAGCCTCTCTATCTCTCGGCTTTCATCCTGGCATCCCGTGGGTGATAGTCTATTTCCCCCTGGGCGTAACCCAGATTAAGAGGAAAGGCTGTCGAAATACCGATCGAAGCTTTAAACCTATATCATGGTCACGGCTCAATCTGCCTGTGATCGAAATCCTCCTTCTTCCCTTTCACTCGGTTTTCAGGACCGCTGACTTAACGATATCATCTGTTTCTACGGTTGGTGTCATTATCTTACCCGCCTCCCTGGCCCTGGTAGGAAGTTTAAAATTAAGCATGTGAATATCTGTTTGCCTCTCGAGGCCTCCTACTTTTAGCGTTTAATCAAGGGTTGTCCTTCCTTGGAAGGACGTAATTAACGTCATAACGTTCATGGTATGACGGACTTCAGGTCCCGACACGATCACTCACAATCGACTGACCATGTCAGATCGAGCGCACAATAAAATTGTCACTTCGGTGACTGGCACGCCAAATAATAAATAAAATGAATAAGCCGATAAGCTTTTAAAAAAAAGCGCATCCACAACTACCAGGACTTCCGCCTGAGCGGGAAGTTATCTTTTCTATTGATCTTATTCCTGGCACATCTCCTATTTCTAAGGCTCCTTATCGTATGTCTCCTGCGGAACTGAGGGAACTGAAGCAGCAACTGATGGAATTGCTTGAGAAGGGTTTTATTCATCCTAGTACTTCTCCGTGGGGAGCCCCTGTGTTATTCGTCAGGAAGAAAGATGGTTCGATGAGGCTGTGCATTGATTATCGGTAATTAAACCAACAGACTGTCAAGAATAGATATCCATTGCCGAGGATTGATGAACTATTTGACTAGATAGCAGGAGCTTAATATTTTTCTAAGATCGATCTTCGATCTTGATATCACCAGTTGCAGATTAAGGAAGAGGATATTTATAAAACGGCTTTCCGCAGCAGGTATGGTCATTTTGAGTTTGTCATTATGCCTTTTGGTCTAACGAATGCACCAGCAGCTTTCATGCAGTTGATGAACGATGTATTTCGGCCCTATCTTGATCAGTGGGTCGTGGTATTTATTGATGACATCTTGATCTATTCCAAGAGTGAATTAGAGCATGCTGAACACCTGAGGATGGCATTGCAACTGTTGAGAGATCATCAACTTTATGCCAAGATTAGTAAGTGTGAGTTCTGGCTACAAGAAGTGTCCTTTCTCGGACATATTATCACCAAGGAAGGTATTTCAGTTGATCCTTCGAAGATTGAGGCAGTGAAGAATTGGGAGCAGCCTACTAGTGCAACTGAAATCAGAAGTTTCCTAGGCCTGGCAGGCTATTACCGAAGATTTATTCAAGATTTCTCCAAGATTGCAGTACCTATGACAAGATTAACCCGCAAGGAAAATAAGTTTGATTGGTCAGATGATTGTCAACGAAGCTTTCAGACTCTGAAGGAGTATTTGACTACTGCACCTATTTTGGCTTTACCTTCTGGTGAAGGAGGATTTGTTGTTTATACTGATGCTTCAGGTATTGGCTTAGGCTGTGTACTCATGCAGCATGGGAAGGTGATTGCCTATTCCTCTAGGCAGTTGAGGAAGCACGAAGATAATTATCATGTTCATGATTTGGAACTTGCTGCAGTCGTGTTTGCTTTGAAGATATGGAGGCATTACTTATATGGAGAAATCTTTACAGTGTTTTCAGATCATAAGAGTTTGAAGTATTTATTTTCTCAGAAGGAACTCAACATGAGGCAGCGGAGATGGTTGGAGTACTTGAAAGACTTCGACTTCTCGATTGAGTATCATCCTGGCAAAGGTAATATTGTGGCAGATGCATTAAGCCGGAAGCCGGTAGCTAGATTGTCAAGTCTCATGTTACAAGAATGGAGATTGTTGGAACAATTATCTAGTCTGGATCTTAATATCTGTTGTGCATCCCTTGGTTTTGATGATGACAATAGGATATGTTTGACTAATCTAAGTTCTATCTTGTTTCTTAAAGCAAATGGTTTGGTTATGTGTGTAAAGATAGTGCATTGAATTAATGCCTATTTGATGATGACAAATATGCTTTTATATACATTTGGAACTTCAAGTCAAATCTTATAAGTTAAACAAATTTCAGGTTCACTGAAATCCAAGTGGAATCAACAAATCAGTATAAGTGTGAAAGACTGTCCGTCGACCACTGAAGAAGCTATGGTCGACCAACGAACTCAACCAGAAAAGCATCAGATCATCTGTCTTCTGGAAGCACCTTGGCTGTCGACCAAAGCCCCGCCTCTGGTCGACCACAGAAAAGACAGAAGCAACAGACAGAACTGCTGGCCATCTGGAAACTGCCCCCTGTCGACCAGCGACCAGGCTGTGGTCGACCAACGGGCGACGTGAGTTTCAGCCAGAAGAACCGGCCGTCTGGGGACTGCCCATTGTCGACCAGTGACAGGGTCATGGTCGACCACGGGTTTATATATCGTCCAAAACCGAACTCTAACCGAATTCTGTTTTGGTTCCTTAAAACCTGCAAATGGTTGTTGCAGGTTGTTGGGCTGCTCAGGAGATAAGATTCCGCACGAGAATCAAGGAAACAATCTTGCTTAGAAGTGGTCAAACTCGTTCTAACGATTGGATTTAAACAGATCCCTGTTTTCTAGCAGATTGGCGCTCGATCTGAAAATTGAGCGGGAAGAGTTTTACTCTTGATAAAAGGGCTGTATGAAAAACGAAAAGAACACACATCACGAACAAGGGAGCAGTGAGAGAGCACGAAATAGAAGCCAAGGAAGATATACACAGAAGAGGAAGAAGGAGCTCTCCACCAATCAAAAATCTGCAGAAAGGTTAAAGGCAATCTCGTTGCTGCAGAAGGAAGACTTAGCTCAAGACTGTGCGATCTCCAGCAGCAGAACAATCGAAGGCAACTGACTGGAAGATCAACAGGGAGTCTAGGCTTCTTCATAAGCGTGATCAAGTTCCAGGCTGAACACCTATTCTTCTACACACGCCAATATTCAGTCCTGTCTTTCATCACCTGTTCTTATCATCTTTTCATTTCTGATTACAATTATTGTCAAGCTGTGAGGCAGCAGAGTCAAGCTGTGTGTCAGCAGGTACAAGCTGTGTGTCAGCTGTGTTTTGATTGAGATCAGAGATTCTCATAGTGAAGCCTTGCTTGAGTTAAGCAAGGGGTGGATGTAAGTCTCAGGAAGAGACTGAACCACCTTAAAAATCCTCTCTTGTGGTGTGCTTGGGTGTGTTTGATTTCCTATACGTATGCTTGCATCTTCACTATCCGCATTAGTTCTATAATTCATTAATTACCAGTAGCTCATCTGGTCGATAGTTAGTAAATTATCAAAAAGGGGGAAAGATCTATTCACCCCCCCTCTAGATCTATTCAGTCCGTATCCAACAATATCGATAATGATCGGGTCTTGATTGCTCAGATTCAACTTAAACCTGAATTATTGATAGAGATCAAGTCCTTGCAAGATAATGATCCCGAGTTGGTAGAGATCAAGGGAAACTTGAGCAGCAGACCTGACTTCTTGTTGGCCGATGATGGAAGATTATTATTTAAAGGCAGAACTTGTGTTCCGGATGAGGCTACAATAAAGAACAAAATTCTTGAGGAAGCTCATAGATCCAGATATACCATTCATCCTGGAGGCACTAAGATGTACCGAGATTTGAAAAGGTCCTTTTGGTGGCCGAATATGAAAAGAGAAGTTGCAGATTTTGTGAGTAGATGTTTGGTATGTCAGCAAGTTAAGGCCGAACATTTCAGAGCAGCAGGGAAATTGAAACCACTCGACATACCCCAATGGAAGTGGGAAAGCATTGGCATGGATTTCATTATGGGTCTACCTAGGACTCGTGGTGGATTTGATGCGACATGGGTGATTATCGATCGATTGACAAAGTCGGCTCATTTCTTACCAATTAAGTCCAAGTGGACGATTGATGTATTGGTTGCTTTGTATATAAAGGAAGTGGTGAGATTGCATGGTATTCCAGTGAATATAGTATCTGATCGAGACCCCAGATTTACTTCACATTTCTGGAAGGGACTGCAAGAGTCTTTGGGTACTCGTCTGAATTTCAGTACTACTTTTCATCCACAGACAGATGGACAGACTGAAAGAACCAATCAGATAGTGGAAGATATGCTGCGAGCTTGCATGATTGATTTCGGTGGTAATTGGAGTGAGCATTTGGCATTAATTGAATTCGCCTACAATAACAGCTATCAGTCTAGTATTCAGATGGCTCCTTTTGAAGCACTATATGGTAGAAGTTGTCGTTCCCCGTTGTGTTGGGATGAGGTAGGTGAGAAACAGTGGCTTGGACCAGATCTTGTTTCGGAATCATCACAGAACATCCGTGTTATCCGAGACCGGTTACAAGTAGCCCAGTCAAGACAGAAGAGTTATGCCGACAACAGGAGAAGAGCATTGGAATTTCAGGTTGGCGAGCATGTGTTCTTAAAGGTCTCTCCGACGAGAGGGATCCGAAGATTTGGCATTCATGGCAAGCTGAGTCCGAGGTACATTGGTCCATTCGAGATTCTAGATAGAGTGGGAGAGGTGGCATATAGACTGGCTTTACAACCGTATTTATCTGGCGTACACAACGTTTTTCATGTGTCTATGTTGTGGAAATATGTGTACGATCCCACTCATATCATTCAGCAGGTGGATTTTGAACTGAAGGAAGATTTGACCTAGAGGAAAGACCTGTCAAGATTCTGGACCGGAAGCAACAGCAACTCCGGAATCGTTCGATACCGATGGTCAAGATTCAGTGGAGTCGGCGTGGGACCGAAGAAGCTACATGGGAGTCTGAAGAGACTATGCGAAAGCGGTATCCCGATCTATTCTAGGTGAGCGATCTTTTTCTACTCTCAATTTTAGTGCAGTGAATTTGGAGGATCAAATTCCTTTAAGTAGGGGAGGGTGTAAGACCCCAAATTATTTAATTGAGCCCAATATTTCTTATTAAGCTTTTATTAATTGAGAATAGAATTTTATTGAATTAATAATTGAATTTCGGATTTATTAATATTTAATTCGTTAGAAATAGTATGAGTGAAAATTCGACTACCTTAGAAAAATCTGTAAAAATAGTAAATATGTTAAGGTCGAGATAGATAACAACTTTTCCTTCTGGCATTAAGCCATTGTAAATCCGTGGTAAGATCTATTTAGAGTTTAAACCCAAAAGTGCACACTTTTGACCCATACCTAACCCTTAGATTAAAACACGAAATTCGACCTCAATACTCAACCAAATGAACTGAAATCAGTGGCAAATGGAAGGTCACAATGTAAGGAACATTTACCCTCAATCAATTTGAGGTAAACCTAGCCCCAAAACGTGCTGCCGACATAGTTTGGTCAAGTCAAGGATTTCGGCGCCGTTTCTAAACACGTAGCTTGCAGCAGCGAATACTCCCAACTCCGAAGGCTCCAGAAGCTCTATGAGCTGTCAAAATGAATCCCTACGAGTCTTCTTTCATTTGGCTGCTGTGGGGTTCACTGAAGTTTCAGATCTGGGGAGATCTTGCTCGATTTGTGGAGGTGGGTCAGCAGGCCGTTGGCTTCCCTTCATCCTTCTTTGATCCATCGATTGAGGTAGGAATTCTCAACCAAATTTTGATCATGAGTATAGCAAGTTGTGCATCTCGTCGAGATCTATCCATTGGGACTGAAAGTTCCAATTTTCATCAGGTGTGGAGTGAGTTATCATGGGTTTTCTAAGGTGCTGTCCAAGTCTTCTTCATCCTAGGGTTTGAGTTTTCTCTCTCCGATTTGAGGTAGGATCTAACAACCAAACTCTAATTAACTTACATGATGTAATCAGCATGTTATTATCTTTCATTTAACGTAGAAAGCCCCAAATTCCATTGAGCATGCCTCGTGAATTTCGAATTTTTGTAAGAGCATATCTAGAACATGATTCATATAGTGTTCCCATAAGTCAGAGCTTGATTTCGGGGTAATTTTGAGTCATGTAACCTGATTTTCATGTAGCATATTATACATGGTTGGATTCATAATAGAGTTAGCTTTCTTTTGACACAAGAAGCCCCAAAATTCATTGCTTATGTTGAGAGAATTGCATGATTTAGTAGAAGTAGGTCAAGAACTAGGGTTTTCATGAATTTATCATATATAAGTTGAGATTCAATCAATTTCTGTAACAATTCGTGTTTCAAATTTGTAGTTTTATGACCCTAGAATGTATATTAATATTCCTAGATCATGTGGTTTTGATTTCTACTCAATTGGACCTCATTTGGATGAGTTTATGTGGTTTCCGGAAGCAACATTCGTTGCTGTTCTTGCAGGGGTCAACCCCAGGGGTCGACCCGTTTTCTGGGCAACCCTGCAGGCCTGAGGGTCGACCCCAGGGGTCGTCCCCTCCTGTTCCTGCATGGGGGTCGACCCCAAGGGTCGACCCATCCAGCTCCCTGCATGGAGGTCGACCCCAGGGGTCGACCCATCTGAAGGAAATGGTGGGGGTCGACCCCAGGGGTCGACCCATTCAGCTTCCAGACCCCAGTTTTTTAGGGGTCGACCCCAGGGGTCGACCCGTACACCAGAAACCTGGTTTTCATCATTTTTCGACCCGAAGATGGATCCGAATCAGTGGGGAATCAACCCATTTAACTTAGACCCACTGAAATTATATTTTTGAAGAACAATTGACCTATTCATGTACCCCCCTTGATTTAAAATTTGTATTGGTCCTTTCTTGCAAACATAGTACAAAACACGATGTTTACCATCTCCATTACAACACTTACATCGGTTAAATAGAAACTCACATAATTAATGATTAATGGTGTAACTAAAACCCCTGATAATGCATTCTATTTCACCACTGTGAGAGCTTGTTCTTTACCTCGACAACTTGTTCTAGCTTGTTGGCACTTTGGCTAATACAAATGATAATGGTTAATCATGATATCTTAACTTGGTGATTAGGATTAATATGTTGATTAGCTTGTTTGATTGCTACTGTTTTACAGTAGCGCAGCATGATTAACTCTTGTTGTGACTTGGTTTCGATCTCCTTGATGATTATACTTACCTTGAAATTCTGGAAATGAATCTCTTTCCTACTTGAAGTTGTTATTGCTACTTAGTTTAAACCTTGAAATTCTGGCCATAAACTGTGGAAGTCTAGATTCGTGGGATCTTTGATCCAAAGAAATCAATGCCTGGTAAACAATTAAGGGCTCGGTCTAGTCCTGGGAAGAGCGCCCGAACACTACGTGTACCCCCAGGGAGGTGAATGACAAGGTGTGGTATTTGGCACCAGTACTTGACATGTGTTAAATCTAGGACTGTCCACTACTCTCTACATTACTTTCTACTACTTTTCACTTTCCACTCTTCACTGTTCTATACTCTACTTGTTGTTACTTTACTTATTGATTACTTGGACGTGGAAATGAAATTACATACGTGCTTGACATGACTTGAATTGTCTTGATATGGCCAACTTTTTATCGTTATCTCCTGTAGTAAATTCTTGTCTTACCATTCTATTCATTATATTTCTTGACCTTGCAAGATCTTTGAATTTTGTTTCGTGATATCATCGTTATCTTTTTATTGTTTTATCATTTGTAGCATGACATTTTAAAATGTAATTAAACTGTTAATCACTTATACCTGTCTGTTATTTCCTACTGAGCGTCAGCTCATAGTTGTGTTTTCCCCCTTTTCCAAGCTGTTCAGGTGACGCACTTACCGATGGGGAAGGGCAGGAGTGATGTCTTGAGTGTATCAGTTCTAGTGTATTAGTAGTGTGTTATCTTACTTTTAGTTGTGTTTTGGAGAGCATTTAGTCTCAGTCATGTTATTGAGCTTTAGTGATTGATTATTCCAGTTGTATTAAGTTGAACATGAGGTTATTGTATCAGTTGTGGTTTGTTAATGATCATTTAGTATTTCCATCTTGTAGCACTTGTGTATTATTTTAGATTAGTTCTCTCTCTTGCCAGCGTGTCCCTAACTGTACGTCCCGATATTTCCGCCTTGTTCGGGGCGTGACATGTTGTCCCTACATGATCTTTAGTCCCTAAACTCTGATTATCATCCACATCGGTTATGACATATTATTCCCTCCGGGAAACTCGTCAATATTTCGAGAACATAACCCTTTGACTTTCTGTTGGCCACTTCTGATTCTGAAATATTTAAGGGCTGTGGGTCCGTAACTATCAATGTCAGGTAGGATGGAAGTCCATTCTGTAAACCATGATAAAATTCTGGGTGTGGCATTGCACCAAATTCTGTATATCTGTTATATTCTGTTATTCTGTATATCTGTAATTTCAACAAATTCTATGAATTTTATGAATTCTGTCATTCTGATGTTTTGTTATTCTGATAATTTAGATATTCTGCTAGATTGATTATTTCTGCTTATTGTTATTGAAATTCTGATATACTCTGGCCAATTATGTAAAGTTATGTTCATCTGAAGCATCTGTCCTTGTTTTATTCTGATATCTCGTCCTTGGTTCTGCAAGGAAACTATTTCCTATCTCTTGAGCTTATATCTACCTTGACTTTGATATTCATCCTTTTTGTTAGATTGATCATCATGATTTGAAGTTATATCGTTCATACATTGCATCATCACGAACATGATAAATTGACTAATCACTTATACTCTGCTTGGGATAGAGATGTAATTCCTACTGAGCGTTTTGCTCACCAGCCTATTTTAACATTTTTCAAGTAATGACGTCGATGATAACCATTCAGATGGGGAAGGGCAAGAGTGATGAGCACAATGGAATCGAGTCTGTGTCTTTTATTTTCTTGAGTCTTGTCTTGTCACTGAGTCTTTCTTTTTTATTAAGTGTATTTGAGTCTTTTTCTTTTATTAATGTAAGTTTGAGTCATAGATGTAATATTCGCAATTTGATTATCAATAAAGTTCATATTTTGTCAACTCTGTCCATCTTTGTGTTTGTGTCTTATGGTTCACTCTGATTATTCATGACTGTATCGCTGCCACGTTCCAACCAATGCGTTCCGCTGCTATCGGATCGGGGCGTGACAATGACCCTACAACTTGGCCTTGGTTGTAGTGCCCCAGAATTTATATAAATAATTTTTAATTATAAAATAATTTTCTAAAATTTATATAAAGGCCTAAATATATTTAAGGATAAATACTAGCTTATTCACGTATTTTAAGGATAAATACTATTTTTATAAAATAAATGTATAATTAACCAAAAGAGTTTGATTAATATTGAACTCTATACACGTTGAGTGTAACGGTATATCGGGCGACCGCCACAGCCATGTAACGCACCTATGGACGACCGTTACATCCTATAGTTCCGTGAAGTGAAAAACAAGCCAAAAGATTAGATTTTTTGTTAACTTATCTCTTTGGGATCGAGATAGGAAGACTAATAGAGGTGTTAAGGACTCTTAGAAGTCGATCTAAGCTTTAACAAGGACTCTAGAAATGATCTAATCTTCAAACCCTGGCTAAAACCCTATAAATAGAACCTAGTTCTGAACTGACCGACCCTTACTTTTGGCTCATGAAGAATCAAGGTAAGGAGTCATAATTTCGGATAAGTTCTTTAGAAGCTTTTATTTAGTATACTTTAGACTAATAGCCCTCCAAATTTCGTGCTGGGAGACCAAGCAACCAAGGAGATTGAAGCTTCCCAAGTTGCTGATTTACCACAAGAAGAGCAAGGATCAAAGGGTAGCACCTAGCATCAAATTCAAAGTTTAAAGGTCTTAGAAGAGGTAGGTTATCTCATGAATGGCAAAAACAACATGTTAGGGATAAAAGCCCTCTGATTTTGCTTGATTACATGCACTTTAGCCCATGAATTTCATGTTTTAGTAGAGACATGCATATATCTATATTCTTAGCCCTAACTAAATTAAAAAGAAACTTCCTTGTGAAATTCACAGAGAACCCATGCATGATATTCGTTTAGCCTTCATTCTATCATGTGGGAAATTATATGTATGATTTTCAGACATGATGCAAGTTGAACTTAGGTCATTGTTAATTATTGCTGTCAGCAGAGGCTTTGACGGATCAGGGTAGGACCGTCACATGATATAACGGCCTTACGACCGACCGTCACACACTCTGTTATGTTTTTATTTCCCTGTTGTCTCTAACGCACCAGGACAGGAGCGTTACATTACTGTAACGGCCCCTCGATAGACCGTCACAAGCACTGTGACGCTCTCCTGTTAGACCGTTAGACTGTGTTCTGTCAGCCCATGACAGAATAGTAACAAGTTAAATTAACCTATAATTAAGCCTAGTTAGCTAAGTTTTGACATGTTATTATGATTTTAAGTTTTCTTACTAATTCATATTGAAATCATCATGATCTAGGCATCTTGAACTATTTTAAGTTATGTTAATTTTATGTGCCAAAACTTTATAGTTTTGTAATTAAACATGATTTTCCAATGTTGTATTGACGGAGCTTATCTTGGTTTCACGTTGTTACATATTCTTCCTCTATCTATAGAGTCATTTTTCTTAAGTACATGACGCATATTCCGATATGTTGTCCATTAGTTCACTTTGCACTATAGGAACATTATTCTTGGACATGAGGACCTCTCTATTGGATATTCCTTCCAATGGACTATGAAATCTTGTTTCAAGGCCTCCGTAATTCTCCGCGAGCTTAGGATTCCCACTAGGACACCGAGTTGGTTGTACCATTAAAACCTATTTGATTAGATTACACTGTCGATGTTTTCTGGTTCTAGCTATGTAACGGACCTATACTGGACCGTCAAGAGCACCTAACGGCCCACTATACGACCGTCACACTTCACTGAGTCTATTTTATTAGTTCTAGATTCAGACTAATGTAACGGCCCAGAACTAGACCGTTACATCATGTAACGGCCCAGTACACGACCGTCACACTGCTTGAGTACTTAACCCGAGGTTGACCCAAGGGTTGATATTCCAAGGTTTCTAGATGGCCCTTGATAATCTAGAACTTATCATATTGCCTAATAGACTTAATATAATGGATGAAAGTTAAGAAATATACCGTTATGCCACCGATTTATTTTATGAGCATAACATTGTTTAATGTCATTCTTGATTCCTCATATTCAAATTGAAGCGTTCATTCATTGATTCTTATTATCTTGAATTTATTTGAACCTATATTCTTGGCCATACTTTATTGTTACATGCGTGGAAGTAACTTGATTTATACTTGAAGATGCGATCGAGCACATATTGTGTTCAAGGGCTCTATGCTAGTCCCCTCGGCTGATTGTCAGAAACATACTATTTTATAAACCATGGGGTATGATGCTACTGGCGTCGCATTGCGCTGGGAGTACTTTCTCTATAAATAAGTGAAAATCCACGACACGACATGACTTTCTTACTTGATATTCCACAGAAATTCACGAAGTACTTGCTCATAAGCAAAAGATAATGGAGTGGTGATTATGTGGCTTGCTAGTACATTCTTGATACATTCTTGTTCATGAAAGGCCAATATCACGTTCTTGTCACATTCTTGCTAGTTCATACTTGCTCTCATTCTATCTTACATGATTATCGGGTTACTTTGGTTTAATCGCATGATCATCGCATTACATGATTTTGCCTTATTCTTTAGAGAAAAAATGTTAATTACTTTAATAGTGCCTTCATGTTGATGCGAAGATACCTACTGGGCAAGTGTGCTCATTACCTATTTCCAATCTTTTTTAGGAAACGGAAGTGAGTCAGGTTCGGATTCGGAAGGTTCAAGTAGCGGATCCGAGAGTGAATAAAGAATGAGCGAAGACTTAGGAAGTCTACATTGTTTAGATCGAGTCAATGTAATTTCATATTTCTTGAGTCTAGTAGAGTGAAAGATGATGGAAAAATAATTGTATTTGACTATTAATCATTTATGAAATAAAGTTGGAGTTTGATTAAATATTATGCAATTGCATTTATGTGTGTGATTGTCTTGCGCTCTGATCATTCTTGGTTGCAAGAGGCTTACCATGCTGGCTGTTCGCGCTTCCCGAGTTAGTCTTCCACTGTAATAAAGGCTCGGGGCGTGACATAGGTCCAATGGTTATGACGTCGGACTTCTTTGTCCTCGATGTCGACCCTACATATAAGGCCATCTTAGGACGGCCTTGGATTGAGCAAACCCTCAGAATCCCATCAATATCCCGTCAATGTTTCAAGTTCCCTTACAATGGTAGGGTGATCAAAATCAAGAGTATCCCGCTGGTGGAAACCCTCAATGCCATTACCTCTGAGCAGATTTTGTTTATGACCATTCCAAATAAGGGCAAGAAACTTGTTCTCTCCATAGAGGGTGCCATTGGGCCCTTCGCCTTAAGTCCACCCAATTCCCCCTTCCTTCCTCGGCCAATTACACACTCCAATATCCCTCTCGGTAAAGGATGGGAAATCATGGCCAGGATAGGCTTTACCATGGGTAGAGGCTTAGGTCAGCTCGAACAAGGCCCTATGCACAGAAGAAAGCTTAAAGTGGCTAAAGGTCAGGCAGGTTTAGGTTGCTCTCTGAAAGTGCCATCCAAGGGTACTCAAGGCGAGGATTTGGTTTATGGTCGCTTTGTCATAGGGCCAGTTTAGCCAGGAACTTGGCCTGAGCTGAGAAAAGAGTCTGAGGTCTCTCAAAGAAAGGAAATCCCACCTGATTTACCACTTGAGGAGGACATTGGCCTCCTCTCCCTATTTCATCTGGATAAACCCCCTGACGAGGTTCCCCCCTTAGGCATCTTCCTTGCTTCAAACAAGCCCGTGCCTGTCCTTTTAATTCCCTTCCTATTCCACCCGCCGTTTCCCCCGCTCCTCACTCATCCGGTTATGGGGCAACCCGCCCATAAGGTTTGCACATTCACCCATGATCACCAAAAAAAACACCGATTCTCAAACATGGGCTTGCGAGCTCACTATTAAAGAAACGGCCTTGATGTGACACAACATGCAGCGGAGGACAATAATACCAATTTGATGTGATACGACTCCCTTGGACCTAGGATAGCAAGCAACACAACAAGTTGGTAACGTCACACTAGCGGACTCACTCGCGTAGGCACACTCGGATCCGAAGGAGGACCGGCGATGGGGGTTAGGGTCCGAGTTTGGACCTCGCGTTTCCAAGGGTCGGCCGGATAGGGATAGATCCCAATGGGCCAGGGATGTCCGATTTCACGGGTAGCCGGCACGCCGAGGGCGTGGGATGTGATGGAACTCTCTCAACTCGCTCCGCGGCGAAACACTATAATTGGTTGAATTGAGGATCGGGCGCTCCTCTCACCTCCGACGGACAACTAAAAGCAATACTAAGCAAGCAATGGTAATAACCGGCAAAGAAGAGTGGCCAAGAGCTCACCTGATCGGCGTGAAGACGCCGAACCCGGGCGGAGACGAGGGCGAGCGGGGAAGTGTGGTCCCCGCACACTGCGCCGGTGTAGCTTCAAAAACCTGTCAAGAGTACAATTACTACACCTCGCGCAGGAGGGTGATCTCGGGAGTGGGAATTGATTAATTACAGCAAACACTACCACCACGCAGGGTGGGGCGGTAATCCGGCCAGGCAAAGGGGCGAAGAAACTATGGAAAGAACTGAAATGATCTTCCCGAGTTCTGCTTGCTGCCCGATCTGCTGACCCGTCTGTGCTGTGGAAGTTCCCGAGCTCGCTGACGACCTCAGAATGGCGTGGGACTGGCGCCAAATTGATGGTGATTGGCTCCTGGAGGTCTGTAAATTCTGGCCGGGCTTCTGGTGGTCGTCGCTGGCCGGTAGGAGCTCTGCAACAGGACCGAAGTGTTCTGGTCTGCACAGGTTCCAGGAGCAGGGGCTTGAAGAACTGGCTGCCACGATCACTCCCGGAACTCAAATGTGGCAGGATCAGCTCTGGAGCGTCCGTGGTCGAGGTGGATCTCAGCAGGAGTCGACGGAGCTGCAATCTGATGCTGAGAGTGGACGGTGTGCCCAGGAGAGTGGGCCCTGGTCGCTGCAGACTGCAGGAGACAGACCCGCGAGACTGAGGGAGAAAATTCGTATCTCTGTTCCCCGGTGTCCGAATGCCGTTCCGCCTTCTGATCCTGAAAGAGGGCCGGGAGGAGCAGAACTTTGATGAAGGGCCATGGGTCTGAATCCTCCACGATTAGCCGTGGTGCAGCGACGAACCGGGTTGCAGACTCTGGCCGCAGTGGCTACCAGATGCGAGCAGTGGATTGCAGAAGTTGTCCCGGCTGCTCCCGGATACCGAATTATGAACCGTCAGAGTCGCTGGAACCGTGGACAAAGCCTCTTCACATAAAAACTGACGGCAACACCTTCTGAGGTCGGGGTGGACAGGGGGACGCCGATGAGTGTATGCTGCTCGCAGAAGACTGGAGAAGACAGCCTCATGCGACTGGAGGAGAAAAATCAGAACTTGGGGTCCCGGATGCCGAATGTAGCTCTGCTTCTTTCTCCTGGTCCGAAACAGGGGGAGGAATAACTTTGAAGAAGGAACTTCAGCCTGATTCCTTCGCCGTTGGTCGTGAAGCAGCTTCCAATCGGGCTCAGGCTTTCTGCAGGTGGTGTCTGGCGCAGTCGGGGTAGGATAGCTCTCACGGACGGCCACAAACTCAGAATGGGGTGATTCCACCTCGCCTGCGAAGAGGATAGAGAGGCCTTTCCAGAAAGGTAGGCCACGCCCCCAGAAGCTTCAAGATGTTGTCGTGGTAGTCGCTGCAACTCGAGGCTGGTCTGCAGGTCAGCCTGCAGACAGAACTGAAGTTGACAAAAAGGGGGGGGGGGTGGAGGGGTCGGCCAAGGCAATGGGAGGGTGGAGAGGGGTTGAGGGGGTCGACCCTAGGAGGGAGGGGAAGGGGGTGGACGACCTTGGGAGGTGAAGGGGCTCCTTGGGGAGGGAAAAGGGCCCTTGGGAGGTGGGAGGTTGCTTGGGGAAGGGGGAGGGATGCCTTGGGAAGGTGAAAGGGTGCTTGGGGAGGTGGAGTGATTAATGGTGAAGTAATGGGGGTCTTGGGAGGTGAAGAGACTTGCCTAGGTGGCAAGTGAGGTGGCAAGGGGTGAGGAGAGAGGGGAATTTCGAATTTTAGAGAGAGAGGGAGGGAGGAGAGAGAGGGGGTTCGCCCCTAGGAGAGAGGGAGAGAGAGAATTAGAGAGAGAGAGAGAACTAGAGGGAGAGAGAGAGAGAAGACTCAAGGGGATTCAAGTGGGTTCAATTTTCATTCATTCATCAATTACCCTCTTCAAGTGGGGGATTGGGGTCCTTATATAGGAAACCCATAATTTACAATAAGTCCTCACATTGTGGACAACTGACAGAAGACCAAAGGTTGGGGAAGGGGGCGCCCATGGGCCAGGCCCAATAGCCTACTAAGCTAGTTAATGAAACTTGGACTTAGGTAAATGACTAACTAACTTAGGTAATAGACTCAATAAAAGGCAAAATTACATGATAATGACTCAAGAAAATTGTGAAAATTATATAGCTAGACTCCAAAAATCATGGCGAGCAAAATGGCGAGTAGCAGGACCCTCGGAGGTATGTGAAGGAGTAAGCGATGTCCCCATCAGGCCTCCTTTGAAAATGGTTCCCTCGGCCAAGGGCCGACACTTCCACCTTGAAATCCCTTCCACAAACTCCCCTTGTACATAGTAGGGTAGAGTCTAGGTCAAGTCCAGGTCTGTACATAGCATCTTTTTCTTCCAAGAAGTCTAGTGTCTGTTAGGTTCCCACACGATACATTAGCCAGTTGGCTGATAAATACGCGCAGCTCTGTCAGGTCTCTGAATTTACATCCACTCCCATTCCCCTAGGGGTAGTTGAACTAGATGGATCTTCAGTAGATGACGGTCTAGGGGTGTATGTCTTAGAAGAGTATGACGAGGCAGAAGAAGAAGAGCCATTAGAGGATAATTGTGATCCCATAGCTTCCTTCATCGACGGAACCAAGAGATTTGACGAACCTAATGTTTCCATTGACGAATCCACCAAGGAAGTCAATCTCGACACCAAGGATGATCCAAAGATTATATTGATAAGTGCCAATTTGACTGATGAGGAGGAAGCTGCTCTTGTGACGGTTCTTAAAGAATTTCCTGATACTTTTGCTTGGTCCTACGAGGACATGCTGAGTCTGGACCCGTCTCTGGTAGAACATCATTTAGTCCTGAAACCCGATGCTTGAGCTGTCAAACAAAAGTTAAGGTGACTTCACCCGAAGCTCGCGCTCAAAGTCAAAGAAGAAGTGGACAAGCTCCATAAGGCCAAGTTCATCAGGGTTGTTTTGTATCCGCAATGGGTAGCTAACATCGTCCCTATTATGAAGAAGGATGGTAGGGTCCGCATCTACATAGATTTCCGTGACCTTAACCGTGCTTGCCCAAAGGATGATTTCCCTCTTCCACTCATAGACGTCCTGGTAGACAACACCGCCGGCTATGAGATGCTCTCCTTCATGGATGGCTTCTTGGGGTATAACCACACCTAGCTAAAGAAGACCAGGAGAAAACTTCTTTCACCACTCAGGGGGGGGACCTACTGCTACGTCGTCATGCCCTTCGGATTAAAGAACACAGGGGCAACATATCAAGAGGCGATGATGACCATCTTCCACGACATGATGCACATCTATATGGAAGTCTACGTGGATGACATTCTGGTTAAATCCAAGACCAGGAGTGGCCATGCAGAGATCCTCCGTGCAGTTCTCCAACAGTCGCGGAAGCACCAACTCAAAATGAACCCCAAGAAATGTGTTTTCGAGGTCTCTTCATGGAAGCTTTTAGGGTTCATTGTCAGTAAAAGAGGAATTGAGATCGACCATAATAAAGCTAAGGCCATTGCCGAGATGCCTCCTCCCAAGAACATCAAAGAGGTCCGTGGTCTAATCGGGCGTTTGCAATTCATTAGGCGATTTATATCTCACCATTCTCAACGATGCAAGCCCTTCTACGACATGTTAAAAGGAGAGGCTAAATTTGATTGGAATGACAAATGTCAAAAAGCCTTCGATGATCTGAAGAGTTACCTTTTGAATCCTCCCATTCTGGCACCCCCGGTCCCGGGTCAGCCTCTCTTGCTCTATGTTTCCACCATTGATGAATCTGTTGGAGCAGTATTGGCCCAATACGATGATGCCAAAAGGGAACGCGTAGTCTACTATCTGTCCAAGCTGTTCAATGATGCTGAGCAGAGGTACACTACCATGGAAAGGACCTATGCGGCCGTCATCTAGGTCACCCAAAAGCTAAAGCATTATTTCCTCGCACACGAAGTAAAGCTCTTGGCGCGAATGGACCCAATCAAGTACTTGCTAGAAAAGCTTGCCCTGACTGATCATTTCGTGAGATGGCAGAGTTTTCTCAATAAATTCAACATCACCTACGTCAGTCAAAAGGACGTCAAGGGGCACGCCATCACCGAGCACCTTGCCCATCATCCACTCCCTACATTCTCTCCTGTCGATGAGAGTTTCCTGGACAAAGAGTTAGGAGCCATTATAGATGGTGAATCTTCACAGATTCTCTACTTCGATGGTGCATTCAATTCCAAGGGCTGTGGAGTCGGAGCCGTTCTCCAGTCCCCGGAAGGTATCATCATTCCCCATGCTTGTCAATTAACCTTCCCTGCCACAAACAATGTTGCTGAATATGAGGCACTCCTCATGGGCTTGAAATTGGCACTGCCCTCGGAGTTAAGGAGCTCCAGATCATCGGAGATTCCCAACTTATACTCCGGCAATCCCTTAGCAAGTATCAAACCCGGGACCCAAAATTGAAACCCTACCAAGACCTGGTCGGCAGGGTAGTCTGACGATTTAGGAAGTTAACCCTGGTGTGCACCCCTAGGGCTCAAAACATTCTAGCCGATGCTCTGGCGTCTTTGGCATCTTCTCTTCCAATCCCCGGCGAAAAGCCATCATCCACTGTCATCGTGCAGAGAATGCACACCCCTTCATATTCAGATCCCTAGTTTCAACAGTTCTCTGAGCCTTCCTCTCAAGTCCACATCATCTCCCATGAACCTGAGATTGACCTTGAAGATGGCAATCCCTGGTTTTTTGATATCGATAACTATCTCCAGGATGGTTCCTTCCCTGATTATGCTACCGCCCCTGATCGACGAGCCATTCGTCGAGCTGCGGAGCGCTTCGCCATCATAGGTGGTCTCTTGCACTACAAATCTCTCAGTGGGGTTTACCTTTGCTGTCTTGATGAGATCAAATC
>JAHNEJ010002181.1:0-106194 GCA_022559845.1 Amorphophallus konjac
ACCGATCTTGCCGATGGTGACAAGGGTCGAATGGGTAGACGGTCTTGCCGATGGTGACAAGAACCGGGTAGGTAGTGACCCGATCTTGCCGATGGTGACCAAGGGTCAAAAGGGTAGACGGTCTTGCCGATGGTGACAAAAATCGGATAGGTAGTGACCGATCTTGCCGATGGTGACAGGGTCAAAAGGGTAGACGGTCTTGCCGATGGTGACAAAAAAACCGGATAGGTAGTGACCGATCTTGCCGATGGTGACAAGGGTCAAAAGGGGTAGACGGTCTTGTCGATGGTGACAAGAACCGGATAGTAGTGACCGATCTTGCCGATGGTGACAAGGTCGAATGGGTAGACGGTCTTGCCGATGGTGACAAGAACCGGATAGGTAGTGACACGATCTTGCCGTTGGTGACAAGGGTCAAAAGGGTAGACGGTCTTGCCGATGGTGACAAGAACCGGATAGTAGTGACCAATCTTGCCGATGGTGACAAGGGTCGAATAGGTAGACGGTCATGGCCGATGGTGACAAGAACCGGGTAGGTAGTGACCGATCTTGCCGATGGTGACAAGGGTCAAATGGGTAGACGGTCTTGCCGATGGTGACAAGAACCGGGTAGGTAGTGACCGATCTTGCCGATGGTGACAAGGGTCAAAAGGGTAGACGTCTTGCCGATGGTGACAAGAACCGGGTAGGTAGTGACCGATCTTGCCGATGGTGACAAGGGTTAAAGGGTAGGGGTCTAGAAAAAAAAAACGATAGGAAAAAAAAAAAAAAAAGGGATCTGCGAGGACAGGGGTAAGGACGGTCTTGCCGATGGTGACAAAAATCGGGTAGGTAGTGACCGATCTTGCGATGGTGACAAGGGTCAAAAGGGTAGACGGTCTTGCCGATGGTGACAAAACCGGATTGGTAGTGACCGATCTTGCCGATGGTGACAAGGGTCGAAAGGGTATAGACACTAGACGTGTATAAGTGGGATATCGGATGAAGACCCTCGCCACGACCTCGAAAATGGCCTTTGGACGACGGATGATTCATCACTATTCATCATTCAATTTTTTTATTCACATTACTGACCTAAGCGCCCTTTCGGGTCTTCGCCGAGGCCAGCCCCCTCTTGCTTTTGCCCACGCGCCCTTTCGGGTTTTCACGCGGCGGGGTACCCGATTTTACCTGCGACGCCCTTTCGGGTTTTCGCCACAGCTGGGTTATAGCCGTTTTTGCACTTGTCCTGATATAGGAGCAAGTCTGGCGGGGTATCTCTATTTTTAACCCCAATTTCTTTTCTCTTTTTTTTTTGAATTCGAGATTCAGAAGAACTGGATCGCGGGAAGGCCGACCGTCCTTGTCGATGAGGACAAGGGTTGGTCTGAGGTCTATTTCGTCGACACTGGTTAGATGTCGAAGCAAGGAAGTAGTTTATTAACAAGGATGTAGGGTCCAAGTTTGAGAGTAGAGGCTGACCGATTGCACCGACGATGGCGAGAGTCGAAAGGGGTTTATTTGTCGGCATATGTTACTTGCCGAAACGAGGAAGGGGTTGTCAACAAGGATGTAAGGTCCAATGTTGGGGGTAGAGATCGACCGATCTCGTCGATGATGACGAGGGTCAAAAAAAAAAGGATTTGTTCATCGACATAGGTTACATGCCGAAGCAAAGATGAGGTTATCAACAAGGATGTAAGGTCCAAGCTATGGACAAGATTAACCGATCTCGCCGATGATGACGAGGGTCAAAAAGGGTTTGTTAAAGTATTCTCGGTGGGACTTTGATGACTGTCCCCTCCGGAGTTTTATTGGGTGGAGAATAGGAGAGGCATTTGGGAATTACCACTTTACCGACTCAAGCGCCCTTTCGGGTTTTCGCCGAAGCCAGCCCCCTCTTGCTTTTGCCCACGCGCCCTTTCGGGTTTTCACGTGGCGGGGTACCCGATTTTGCCTGCGACGCCCTTTCGGGTTTTCGCCACAGCCGGGTTATAGCCATTTTTGCACTTTCCCGATATGGGGGCGAGTCTGGCGGGGTATCTCTATTTTTAACCCCATCTTTTTTTCTTTCCCTTTTTTATTTGGAATGCGATCCGAGAGAGAGTAGCTTGATCAGGGCGAGATGCCGCTATACCGAGGGAAGTAGCTTGATTGGGGCGGAGTGCCGCCAACCGAGAAAAGTAGTTTGATTAGGGCGGAACACCGCTAATCAAGAAAAAGTAGCTCGATCAGGATGGGATGTCACTAACCAAGGGAAAGTAGCTTGATTAAGGCGGAGTGCCACTTACCAAGGAGAAAAGTAGTTCGATTAGGACGGAATGCCGCTAACCAAAGAAAGGGTAGCTCGATTAGGACGGAATGCCGCTGACCAAGGGAAAGTAGCTTGATTAAGGCGGAGTGCCGCTAACCAAGGGGAAAAGTAGTTCGATTAGGACGGAGTGCCGCTAACCAAAGAAAGGGTAGCTTGATTAGGACGGAATGTCGCTAACCAATGAAAAGTAGCTCGATCAGGACGGAACGTCACTAACCAAGGGAAAGTAGCTTGATTAAGACGGAGTGCCACTAACCAAGGAGAAGGTAGCTCGATTAGGACGTAATGCCACTGACCAAGGAAAAGTAGCTTGATTAAGGCGGAGTGCCACTAACCAAGGAAAGGGTAGCTCAGTTAGGGCGGAGTGCCACTGACCAAGGAAAAGTAGCTCGATTAAGGCGGAGTGCCACTAACCAAGGAAAAGGTAGCTCGGTTAGGGCGGAGTGCCACTGACCAAGGAAAAGTAGCTCGATTAAGGCGGAGTGCCGCTAACCAAGGGGAAAAGTAGTTCGATTAGGACGGAGTGCCGCTAACCAAAGAAAGGGTGGCTTGATTAGGACGGAATGTCGCTAACCAAGGAAAAGTAGCTCGATCAGGACGGAACGTCACTAACCAAGGGAAAGTAGCTTGATTAAGACGGAGTGCCACTAACCAAGGAGAAGGTAGCTCGATTAGGACGTAATGCCACTGACCAAGGAAAAGTAGCTCGATTAAGGCGGAGTGCCACTAACCAAGGAAAGTGTAGCTCGGTTAGGGCGGAGTGCCACTGACCAGGGAAAAGTAGCTCGATTAAGGCGGAGTGCCACTAACCAAGGAAAGGGTAGCTCGGTTAGGGCGGAGTGCCACTGACCAAGGGGAAGTAGCTTGGTTAGGGCGGAGTGCCGCTAACCAAGTAAAGGGTATGCTCCGACCGATCACTCGGGGTGTGTCGGCTGTGCCGTATGATACAACTTAATGTGTTTTCCGTTGAGGGGAGAGAACTGGACGGCTCCTTTGTGGTCTACAAGGACGTAGGCACCCCCTTCATATACTCGGCGGACGATATACGATCCGACCCAGTTTTCGACCAGTTTCCCTTTGGGGTTAGAGGCCATCACTTCTCTTCTTTTGACCATCACCAGGTCTCCTTTCTTGAACTCTCGACCCTTGACTAACTTGTCAAAAGCACGGGCCATGCGAGCTTGGTAGAGTTGGATGTTTTGTTGCGCCTGGAGGCGTTTTCCTTTGAGCTCAGCGAGCTCTTCCAATCTTCTTTCTGCATTGGTCTGCTCACCGCTGACTAATCCGTGATGGATGGCAACTCGCAATGAAGGAACTTCAAGTTCAATCGGCACCATAGCTTCCGACCCATAGACAAGGGAGAAGGGTGAACAGCCGGTTGGGGTCTTGTAGACAGTACGATAAGCCCAAAGTGCTTCGTACATCTTTTCTTCCCAATCCTTTTTGTTAGACTTGACAGTCTTTGCCAATAGTGTGCACAAGGTCTTGTTAAAGGCCTCTGCTAGTCCATTAGCTTGAGGGTTATAGGGGGACGATGTCCTCCAGTCAATTTTGTATTTGTCGGCCAGCCGATAAACCTTCTGGTTCCGGAAATGGCTGCCGTTATCAGAGATGATTCGGCTAGGGATCCCGAACCGAAATATTACATTCTACCGGAAGAATCTTGCAACTAGTTCTCCGGTCACATCTCTTAGTGCTACTGCCTCCGCCCATCTGGAGAAATAGTCTGTAGCTGCTAAGATGTATTTGCACCCTGATGAAGATGCTGGAAGTGGCCCTACCACGTCCGTGCCCCACTGAGCAAACGGCCAACTTGGTAGAGTGGGATGTAGTGGCACTGGGGGTCTCCTCGCCACATTAGCATGCTCTTGACATTTCTGACAAGCCTTGGCGAACTTGCAGCAATCGTTGAATATAGTGGGCCAATAGTAACCCAATTTCTTTATCTCTATCTTCATTTTCGGGCCGGCCTGGTGTGCCCCAGCTGATCCTGCATGAACTTCTTGCATCACCTGTCCCGCTTCTGTTGAAGACAAGCAACGGAGTAGGACTTTCCTTCGGGCATCTGCCATAATTCGGAACAAGGTCCCGCTTCTCATCTCGTAAGAATCCTTGATCCTCAGGAGCTTCATTCTTTGTTCCTTTTCTTTTGGAAGTTGCTGGTGTTGAAACCAGCGTAGGAGATGCTCTCGCCAGTCGGGCTGCTGAACCCCTTGGATGACTGCTACCTCCATCTCTTCTTCGTCGGCCAGAACCTCTGTTACGCTGGGGACCTGTCGGCGGTTGATCACTGATATATTCAGGCTTGTGTCTGGCGGGACTGCCAATGAACTGGCCAACTTAGCGAGGGCGTCTGCCTGAGCATTCCGGCCTCGATTGATGTGCTTGATGCTGATGAAGTAGAATCTTGATATCAGGCGAGTTGCCAACTGGTGATAGGGGAGGAGCTCTTGCTTTCGCACCTCGAACTCTCCTTCTAGCTATTTTATAACTAGCATGGAGTCTCCGAATGCTTCCAGCATCTGAATCCCCATGGACAGAGCAATCTGCAACCCGATTATCAGGGCTTCATATTCTGCTTCATTGTTTGTGCATTGTTTGTTTATGGAGCAGGAAGTATGTACCACTTCTCCTTCTGGGGACTTCAAGACTATGCCTGCTCCTGCTCTGACCCTGGATGATCCGGTAGCAGAGGTGTCAATTCTGGAAGTGCCATCAAAGTATAGCTGCCATGAGGAAGGCTGCACTTGGGCGGCTTCGAGGGTCTCATCCTCGGGAAGTTCCGGTTCCCACGGGCTTTCTCCGGGTATCGGATGTTCAGCAAAGAAATCTGCAATAGCTTGACCTTTGATGGCTTTGCGCGGTACGTAAGAGACATCAAACTCCATAAGGATTACCGCCCATTTACCCAGGCGGCCTTTGAGTGCTGGCTGGGACATGATGTATTTCAGGGGATCCTCCTTGGACACCAAGTTGATTTCATGCGACAACATATAGTGCCGGAGCTTTTTGACTGCGAAGACTAGTGCCAGGCAGATCTTCTCAATATAAGTGTATTTTTCTTCAGTTCTGACCAGTCTTCGACTGAGGTAATAGAGGGCTTGCTCTTTCCCTTCTTCATTGTTCTGGGCTAGCATTGCCCCCAGAGAATTGTGTGTAGCTGCTATATACAGTATCAACGGCCGTCCTTTCACCGGTGCGCCCAATACTGGAGGAGTCTTCAGATAGTCTTTTAGCTTGTCAAAGGCTGTCTGGCAATCTTCATCCCAATAAAAGGGAACATCTTTCATCATCAACTTGTGAAACGGCTGGCATCGCCCCGACAAATTGGAAATGAAACGCCGGATGTAAGCCAAGCGGCCTTGTAGTGACCTCAGCTCGGAGATGTTCCTTGGTGGAGGTAACTCCTGAATTGCCTTGATCTTTGCGGGGTCTATCTCGATCCCCCGATATCGGACGACGAAGCCCAAGAATTTTCCGCTCGACACTCTGAACGCACATTTCATAGGATTCATTTTTAGCTCATGCTGCCTCAGCCTCTGGAAAATAATCCGGAGGTCTTGCAGGTGATCTTCTTTTCTTCTGGTTTTGACCACCAGGTCATCTATGTAGCACTCGATCTTGTGGTAGAGCAATTCATCAAAGATTTTGGTCATTGCGCGCTGATAGGTTGCGCCAGCATTCTTCAGTCCGAATGGCATTCTCTTGTAATGATAAATGCCTTTAGGAGTTCGGAAAGCAGTATGGACCCGGTCATGCTCCGCAATCCAAATCTGGTTGTAGCCGGACGACCCATCCATGAATGACAGGACTTCATGGCCGGTTGTAGCATCGATCATGACCTCGGTTATTGGCACCGGGAAGTCATCTTTAGGGCAGGCTTTGTTTAGATCTCGGAAGTCGACACAAATCCGGATCTGTCCATTCTTCTTTTTCACGGGGACGATATTCGCCAGCCATGTGGTGTACTGATTTTCTTCAACAAATCCCACATCAATGAGCTTGTCAACTTCAGCACAGATTCGGGTGATGAGCTCTGGCCTCATACGCCGCGGCGGTTGCTTCACCGGCTCGGCTTCAGGGTTGATTGCCAGCTCATGTTGTGAGACGGCGGGACTTAGACCCGGCATCTCTTTATAAGTCCAGGCGAAGCAATCCCGGTATTCTAGCAGTAGTTGAATGTACAGCTCCTGTTCTTCCGGGGCTAGTTGGGCACTGAGGAGGGTAGGCCTAGGGTCCTTCTCATTTCCCAGGTTGACTTCTATCAGTTCATCGACTGTGGCTTGGCCTCCGTCTTCTATTTCCGGAGGTGCCGGTTGGAGGTCGACGAAGTCTGGAATACCATCTTGAGGGTCGAGTACTTCGACTTCCTCGTCAGACACCGCTAGAGCTTCACGGGGTCTCTTGATCTCTTGTGCTAGCGACTGTGTGGATTGATCCATTGATACTTCCATTGCCGTTGCAGCTCCTGAGGGTGAGGGAGCAGCTTCAGTGCTTGTAGATGAGGTTGCAGCCATGACAGGCCAGTAGTTGTTTGCCGCCGGACTCGGACAGCATATTGGATTTGTAGCAGAAGCTGAGGGAGTCTCGCCTTCTGGGATAGTTGTATCTTCCACAGAAGTGGCTTTTTCTTTTCTGGTAGCCGGCTCTCCTTGATTGGAGTAAACCGAGGCTCTGTTGACTGGCAGAAAGGGTGTTGAAGTCGTCATTAGCATGACCCCTGCGGAGGGAGAGACTTCTGCTTCTTGAGCATCTTCGGCTTCGCTGCTGCTAGCCGTATCAAATTCGTCTTGAAAGGCCGCTCCTTCCGGACGGACCTGCTCCCAGCATCGGCAGGAGATCAAGGTCTCCATTTGTTGATTCCCGGATAGGGTTAATTCAGCATGTTCGGCTTCCGCCGGATATTCATCAAAGGTTGCCCCCAGAGGGCTGTCTTCAGTTGGATAGAAGGTGGAGATGGTATCCACCTCGTACCGCCCACTGTAATAGTAGTCTTCCAGGGTGAAGCCCAGACCCGGATGTTGAGAGACACGTCTCATTTCTTTGTCTAGATTTACAGGATACCACATCTTCTGGAAAGCTTCCTCGCGTTTTTGAGGCTGATCGGGAGGGATGTGTTGCTTTTGAAACATCCTGGCCGTCCGATCAGTGGTGAATGCCAGGCCCTGCACAGGAACCCGTGGGTTGGCTAGATCTTCAGGGAGGCTACAGTCTGTGTCTTCCTGAGTGGGATGCTCCTCGGCTGTATAGAATAAGCTGCTGGGCCCATCTTCCTGTGCCACCTCCCAAGCTTTGAAAGGTTCGACAGTGGGACCATCAAGGCCGGAGACTGGCTTGGTGAGGCCGGCCGGGACTGCGATGCGGTCGTGCTGTCGGTCAACATGCACTTCCTTAGCTTTGGGGTATAATGCTGGGGGTGTCACCCTGCCGACATTTCCAGAAGCCGTGATGTGGGAGACCACCTTCGGCTTGATATATCCGCGCGGCGGTGGTGGATACCAACCGTCACCCGATCTATTCTTCGATGCCCCTACGGGGGCTTCAGTTTTAGAAATCTTCCGGGGAGACCCCGTATACAGATTGGCGTCCGCCAAGTGACACTCAAACACCTCGAACGGGTGGATGTCAGCAAATATCCTTTCCTCCTTCCCCTGGAGGCTGTATTTGATGCATTGGTGGAGTGTGGAGGGCACCACCAAGTTTTCATGCAGCCATGGGCGGCCGAGTAGTGCTTTGTAGGAGGTGCGAGAGTCAATGACGTGAAACTGCACCGTTGTAGTGAAATCTGCCAGAGTCAGTGTGAACTCTGCCACCCCCATAGATACTTCACATTTCTGGTTGAAGCCAGCGATACGCATATCCCCGGATTTTTCGAGATGCACATTGAAGTGGTACCTCTCGTATATTCTATATGGCAGGATGTTGACTGCTGCGCCAGGATCGACCAGAATCCGATTCAGTTCTCTTCCATTCAGGTGCCCTTTCATATATAGCGGCCTGTTGTGACTGGCAGTAGGCAGTAGCATGTCTTCTGGAGAGAAGGTCATACTGGCTTCTGGTATAGCCTCAGCTATGTAGGTTTCAAACTGGGCAGGCGTCTGCAGAGCAGTAATGATTGCCTGTCGAGTTTCTTCACTCAAAGAGAGAATTTCCCAGATCGTAAAACGAGCAGGGAGCTTCTTGAGCAGCTTCATTATTCGGCTTCCAGCTCGGACATTGGAGAGCTTCATCTCCTCAACCCATCTGGGCTTAGGAAGGTTTTGATTTGTGGGTCCAGACGGACCTGCTTCATCTTCCTCGGACTCGGCACCCTCTTGACTGGCACCGACTATCGGGTCTTCTTTATTGGTTGCTGTAGGGCAAGCCCCATCTGCATTTGCATCTTCAGTAGATTGCACTGGCCGAGGGTGATTGACCCCGGGTGTAGGGTTAGCGTCTTGACAAGGCTGCTTCCCCTTTGACATCTTCACGAATTCAAGGAATGGAGGGACTATCTTGCCCCCAGTCTTGCTGTATAGACCTGATGGAGGAGGGATTTGGACTCCCTTAACTTCCGGCGGGGGTGTCTTGTAGGGTTGCTCCCCTCTGAACATAATGTTGTGATTGGGTGGTGGCTGGCGCCCCCATTTCCGGCCTGACCAAGTGGCATGTGCAGCAGTTGCGGCTTCGGCCTTGCCTCCCCCAGCATGGGGTGTGAAGCAAATGTCTTCTTCTTCTTCTTCTCCTGGTAGGCTGAAGAGTGCTAACAGGGTATTGCAGGAGACGACCTGTGTTTTATGGGCCCTAGGGGCCTTTCTCTTCTTCTTCTTTTACTTTTTCTTCTTTTTAATTTCCGCAGGCGCTTGTCCCCAGAACATGTTGCTCTCTTGAGGTGGTGCCGCTTCAGCTTCATCCCCTTGCTTGAGCGAGAGTTGCTCCAGCTCTAGCCATGGGACGTGGTCCCGTACCAGCAGAGGTTTTAGTTCGGGCTGTACATATTCCTCTAGCCCTTCAATTAAGTGTTGCAATCGAAGGACCACAGGGTTGGTTTCCTTGATTACTGGCAGCGGAGTTTGTCTCCTCCTGTTGGGTGTATATATTCTGACAGCTGCAGGTGGAGTGACCCATACGGGCGCTACCACTGGCGGAGCAGGCCGAGGTGTAATGCCACGGATATGTGCCCTTTCTTTTGGGCGGGGTGCCCTCTTCTTCTTGTGCTTCACAGGGATTTGCTGCCACCCCTGCTGTTCCTTCACGGGCTCCAGGAAATGGATTTCGTAGGTGCTCCGTGTGCTTGCTTCAGAGATCTCCTCAGGTAACGCCTGGTAGAGGGAGACCATGTTGACTGCTGCTCTTCGGGGAGGAGCTTCATGTGGCTGAGGAGGGTCTATTTTGTACTCTCCCAGCTCTATCTCATTTTTCTTCACCATTCCTTCAATGATGTCTTTGAAAACATAACAATCTTCGATTGAATGTCCCAACATCTGGTGATAGGGGCAGAATCTTGGACTGTCTCTTCTTTTGAGGTCCTCTGGTCTTCTTGGCTCAGGCAGAGTGACCATACTGTATTCTGTTACCCAGTCAAATAGGATCCGGGTCTTATCCTTAGGAAAGGAATAAGCCTTCTTCATTTTGTCCCTCAACGAAGGACCTTCTTTGTCATCTGGAGCTTTCGCAGGTTGCGGGGGAGCCGCTTTCTTGCCTTTCTCCTTCTGTTGTTCGAACGCCTTGATATCAAGCGCATTCGCTTCTTTAGGTGTGGGGTGCCGTTCCGCCGCCTTGCCTTTCTGGACTGTGCTGGCAGCTGACGGCGGGACTGGCTTGGCTAGAAAAGCCTCTACCTCGGCCACCACATTATTCAGCCGGTCGAACGACCGTATTTCCATCCCGATCATTTTTTCCAAGACCTCCCTCCTGAGATTTTGCTTACATATTTGCACAACGTCCTCCTGATGCGGGGGCCGCTTACATCTCATTCCGAGGTTCCTCCACCTCTTGATGTAGTCAAGGGCGGTCTCATCTGCCCCTTGTTTTGTCGAATAGAGTTCGGCCACTGTGACCTCTCTCTCTGTGACATGGAATCTTTCTCTGAACTTCCTCTGCATATCTGACCAGTCATTGATTGACCCGGTCGAGAGGCTGGAGTACCATTCAAATGCGAGCCCCGTCAGCGAGGACACGAAGAATTTCAGCAAATATGACTCGTCGGTGGACAGATCACCCATAACGGTCATATAATATGCAATATGTTCTTTTGGGGAACCTTTCCCGTTGAATTTGTCAAATTTGGGTGGCTTGTTGACTCCCGGGGGAAGTCGCTTAGCCGCATGGTGTTGCGGGTAGGGCACCCGGTAGGCATCGAATGCGACGTAGTCGCCTTCGTTCTTCTCTGCGAGCTTCAGCTCGATCATCCTCTCCACCATCATCCGGTTCACGACCGTGGGGTCGACTGGCTCCGGATAGAAGTGTGTTGGCTGTAGGTATGGGGTGACCAAGGTGGTCGCTTGCGGAGGACGCAGCAGCGGGGGTGTTGGGTGCACCTGAGGAAGCACCGGAGGCAGCAGCGGCTGAGGCTGTGGCGGCCGCTGTTGTGCTGTCGTCATAGTTGGCTCTGACGGCTGGGGTAGTGTGTAAAGTGGTGGAGGGTCGTCTCGACGAGCCGCTCCCCGGGATGATTCACCTTGGACTTCGGGTGGTTTGGAGGCTGATGAGTGTTCAGTTTTCTCCATCAGCTGTTTCTTTAGGGAATCTATTTCCCGTTGATATCTTTGCAGCAGCATCAAGACTGATGGGTCTATAGTGGTGGGGACACCTTCTGTTGTTTCCCCGGACGTACCCTCGGGCAGGATATCGAGGAGTACGTCGTCTTCTTCTTCCGTCGTTACCACATTAGCGGTCAAGACGGGGGCTTTGTCATCCCAGTGGAGGTATGACTGGGGCTGTTTCTCTTTCATCGCTGTCAGAAGCCCTCTTGCTGCTTCTGTCCTGCGGGTAGCTGGTCCCGGCCGTACGGCCAACTGAGCCAGTTCTTGGGAGTCTTCAGGAAGCTTCCCATATCGGCTGGACACGCCAGCCATGTTGCAAGTGAAAACCTGCATCCTCCTTCTTTGTCGATGGACCCTCCGCCTTGCTTGTTGCGGGAAGGTCAGCCTCTCGAACACAGAAATTCTTCTTCTTTCTTCCCGCTCGGGGAAGGCTTCATCGGCTTTGATCTCAGAGCTGTCATTGTGTCCGTTGTCATCGACCGACGACATCCTTATTATATCCTCCATTTCTTGTTCATCTGCCGTTGATGGGCAGTAATTTTCTTCAGTGGCGACTGTCTGCATCAGCCGCTGCTGTCCGAATGAGGTGTTACCCAATCCTCGGAAATAGCTTCTGACCAGGCAGGCCATTTCTTCTTGACCCCGTTCTTGATGTAGCACGGGGGAGAGTGGTCGACCTCCAGCAGGAGGAATGTAGGCCAGTCGAGCTCTGTCAGCTGGCTGTTGGAACCTTCACCCCGTGGCAGGGACGTTGGCTTGACGGGTCACAGCCCGGAAACTTCTGTGACGCGGAGGATCCGCAACCACCTCTTCTTCATTCATCAGGGACAAGCCCCTTTCTCTTCTCGCTCTCGCCTCGTCGTTCATAGGACGATGGCGGGTGGGCGTTGGATGGTAGGCAGGCTGGGTCCGCTTGGGAACCCACACATGTTTGAATTTCCTCGGCCTGAGCGCCGGGTTTTCTTGGCCATGGTGGCCGGCTTCTTCTCTTTCTGCCCTCCTTCCAGCGAGAGCTTGATAGTTGTTGTAGACAGGGACGTTTGGGATGACGCGATCTGGGGTCACCCGTGCCGTGCGTCCGTTGAGGAAGACACGCATACCTCCCACCAGCATTGATTTTCCGGACTGAGAGATAGTTCCGGTGATCACGGCAGTGTTCTTGCGAGCCTGGCGACGCTGACGTCCTCCAGGGGGCTTTTTGATATCAGTGGGATGCATCACCCGTACCAGGTGGTGCACCAGGCAGCTAGCGGCCGGAACCGGGTTCTTGAGCGAATCACCGCGGCCGGGGGCCTTCAGAGGCTCCATTTCCTTCACAGCTTCCTTGACGGGTTCCGTGGCTTCGACTTCCAGCATGTCGACAAAGGCCAACCCCAAGAAGTTGGGGAAGCCCACAGCAGGAGGAAAGCTACCAAACTCCATGGGCACCGCCAGGTAGCCTTGTGTGTGTCCGGTGACGATCGCAGGACTGAAGTCGACGCCGGTTATCCCGTGAGTCGTCATTGTTTGCACTGAAAAGACAGACAGGAAAACAATCAGTAGTCTTTGAAAGGGCTTCGAAGCCCGAATATCTCGGCAAAGAGATGAAAGGTGACACCGGTCCCACCGGGCGTGCCAGACAATGTTTCGCGCATTTTTTTTTCTTTCTTTTGCCTTTTCGTTCGCGTGTCGATCAACCAATTAACTAACCTGTAGTCAACTGACTGATTGACGACGCGGGCGTGCCAGTCATATGAGTGACGATTTTATTGTGCGCTCATTCTGACCCATGTAGGGCGAATGTGAGGTTCGGTCGGGACCAGCAGTCCGCCATACCATAAAGGTTATGGCGTTAATTACATCCCCCACGAGGAGGGAACACCTTTGATTAATTACCGAGATAGCGGGCTGTCGAAGCCGGATTGAAAAGAGCTACATGATGATCACGACGAAGGCGTGCCGGATGCATATGTTTATGGAATTATGGATCCTCGGTACATGGCGGAGGACGTGGGTCCGAAGACCGCCGTCGCGCATAGCGAAAACTTCCGACCAGACATAATCCGGCTTTTCCGTCGACGCCATTTAATATACCCGGGGATCTATGCATGCATGCACACAAGACATTCATGATTATATTTGAACATGAAGATAGCGTTATGAAGACGGTGACGATCACCCGCACTTAATACCCCTCGTCGAGAGGAGGAAGAGCAACACAAGTATGCTAGTGAAAGCGAAATGCTAACGGATTATGATGGTGAGTATGATGATGACATGACTCGGGCTCGCTTGACCCTTCTTTATTCAATTCGATGCCTGCTACGGCTCGTCGACATTGCCCCCGAGGGGCGAGGCTTCAAAACCGGCGTGGCTATGCAAGAAACACTTATACGGCGCGATAAAACGTAGGCATAGTGGTTAATACGGTGCGATAAAGCGTAGGCATAGTGGTTAATACGGCGCGGTATTCATGCTTTTGAGACGGCGCGCAAGAGGGTTGGGGCGCGCCGGTTTAGGGCGCGCCGGAAAGCCGCAAGGAAAAATTTTTAGAAAATGAGTGTGGGGTTAATCCGGCGCGGGGGGGTACCGCGCCGGTTTAGGGCGCGCCGGTTAAGACCGCGCCGTATTAAACATGTTTTGTTGAGTTATGAACCCTTTTAAGTTTATTGGACTTCAAGGGACCCTTTCTTGAGTTGTTCGGGCCAGATGATTGTTTGATTGGAGTCCATGGCCTTCTTAGAAAAGAGGGGGGAGGTCAGTGCGAGGTTCATACTCGAGCACTGAGTTGGTTCGATCATTTTCTTGACAAAATTATCTGGAATCTGTCAAAAATTTGACAGCATCTCCCCCCCGAACAAGCAAAGTTGCAAGGGAGAATCGGGGTCATACTCACTAATGGAGCAAGCCCCTAAACCGCCGGTCTGCACAGTGGCAGCCAGCAAAATCCCATCAGATAGGATACCCCGAGGACTAGCCTACAAGGGGCACCAATACTCCGTGGGTGAGAATGGAAGGACGGGGCCATTGATGACGGGAACAACCCACAGATCATGGCACAACCGCTGAAGGGACCGACCGTTAGGAGAGTGGAGCTCCGAGGGCTAGCCTACGAGGAGCGTACATCCCTTAACCTCGATTGGGTCTTAGATTGTCGGGGCTGAGCTCGCTGAGCTAGGACCCCCTGTTGCTATCTGTTGTGGGCTTGGGAAGCATCTACCACCGAGAGGTAGAGTTCTCAGTTGCCCAGCAATTCCGGAAAGCCACGGGGGAATATCCCCCTCCCCGGGTAGTTAAAACATGATGAGAGAATCTCGGACCGGTGCAGATGATTGTGGAGAACGAATAATAAGGGCATAAGTTAGACATGCACGCAGTAGGGGCATATGCTCGAACAGCTAGAAAGCAACGTTCAGGGAGGTAAACCCTGTGTGGAGCGGCCGGAGACACGCGCAGAGGCACGGCTCCCTCCGAGAAGAAAAGGGGTGCAAAGACCCCTGCATCAAGCATAACAACACAAAAATGAATGAATCAAAGGAAAGCCCCCGGGGAGGGGTGTTTCTATAGCCCACTGTAGACACGCCAAAATTGACATTATTTTGAGTATATTTCATATCGCTCTGCGATGCCCCATTTGACCCTCAAATCAGCTTATTTGAGTGGTTTTTCCCACTTTTCTTGAATTTCTCCTTTTTTTCCCTCATTTCTTATTTTTCTGGATTTTCTGGGCATTTATCTCTATTTTCTGAATTCACGCCCTCATCAGAGGCGTTTTTTTTTGAAACACGACCTGGTCTAGGGCGTGTCTTCCATTTTATCTATTTCTCCCCCATTTTATCTATTTTATGAATTTTCCGAATTTACGACCTGGGTAAGGGCGTGTTTTCTTAAAACATGACTTAATCTAGGGCGTTTCTTAAAGAAAGGACGACCTCACCTGAGGGCGTTAATTCTTTTGGTTTTGACCGGCTTCCCCATTTGAGCTCTTGAAATTAACGCCCTTCTCAGGGGCGTGTTTTTAAACGTGGCTTTAATTAAGGCGTGTTTTACATTTTTCAAATATGGGGAGTTTTTATTTCTAAATTTGGTTTTTGAGAAACGCCCTTGTGCAGGGCGTGTTTTTGAGAAACGCCGTATGCGTAGGTCGTCAATTCTTAAATTAACGCCCTGACCTAAGGCATGTTTCACCTTCTGGCTTCGCAGCCCTTTCCCCAGAGAGTCCTTGCTTCGTTAGACACCTGCTTTGAATGGGGCTCTTGCCCATTCTTATCCTTCCCTCTTTGGACTCTTACCCATGTTTATCTCCTCCAAATCCTATTTAATAGAGCTATTAGCTCTATTGTTAAGGTTGGATTCCTCTTCTTCCGGACGCCCCTTTTCTTCTTCCTCCCTTTCTTCTTCCTCTTCTTCTGTCTCCTTTTTTTTTTTTTTCTCTTTTTTTTCTTCTCACGGGGTGCCGCTGCTGCATTGGCTAAGGAGGGACTCCCTCTCGCGACCAAGCTTTCATCTTCTGAAGCCTCTCCCCCTTGAATATCAAAGCCACAAGCACAGGATCCTCTTTCCCCTTTTATCCCTCTTTTATCCTATTTTATTAGATTCATGGCATATATGCATGCATGTTCATACACTTTTTTTTCCATCTCAACCACGTTGAGAAACTCCCCTTAGTGCACTCTTGCACTCTTTCCCCTCATTTTTTTATATTTTTATGCATCCATCATCTTTTACCTACCCTTTTGCATAGGGGTTTAAGGGCAATCCCCTTAAGGGTAATTAATTGAAGAACTCTCTTCGTCGGCCGGCCGATTTGAAGAGAAAGGAAGCACTCACATCCCCGCGTTCCAGGAGGTATTTTGCGATCATCTCCCCATATTATTTTCCACTTGAGACCCTCGCGTCTCTGGCGATCACACACACTCCCCTTGTGCACCTCGTGCATGTTTTTCTCCACATTATTGATTATTGCTTGTTATTCTTAATATTTTCCTTAAGTGGATTTTTAAAGAGATCTACAAATTGGCGATCACGGTGGGACTCCTTTGTGTTCTTCTTTCATTACCCCTTTCCCCTTAGGCACCCGCGTGTGCCATCTCCCCTATTGCATCCTCGGTGCGTCTCCTTTTGTGCCCCTCGGGCACCCTCCATTTGGCTTTGCATTCTTCCCTAAGTGATTTGCCATTTTGTTGTCATTTCCTTAGAATCTCCACTTATTTAAAATTTCTTGATAAGCATGTTTATATCTTATACTTATTGATTGCCTGCTGTGGTTGTGAGTGTGCCTTTCTAGTACTTCTGGCCGTCGGGCTTTCCTGAGGAATTAACGCCTCTGTCAGAGGCGCTTTTTGAATTCACGCCCTAACCCAGGGCGTCGTCGTCATATGTTACGCCCTCTGACAGGGCGTTTTCCAGTATATTCCCTGATTTTCCCGATTTTATTGAGCTGCCTGTGAATTAACGCCCTGCCCCAGGGCGTTTTATTATTGATTAGCGCCTCTCTCTCAGGCGTTTTTTACGAATTGGACGCCCTTACGATTGGGCGTTTCTTGATTTGGCTGTTCATCTCCTGCTGATTGACGCCCTCACCAGAGGCGTGTTTCTTATTTTTAGCGCCTCACTTAAAGGCGTTTGCTTGGATTTGACGCCCTCTAGACAGGGCGTCCTTTTATTTATAACGCCTCACTCTAAGGCGTATTTCACCCAGCCCCTGGCACCCACGTTGATTCACGGCAGTCACACCGTCGTTTCTTTGGCTAGTAGCGCCCCCTGACAGGGCGTGTTTTTACTGTGGGTTTCCACAACCCTTCCCGTGGGTGATATTTAATGCTTATATTTCATATTGATTGATATTATTGTGGTTGGCCTGTTTACCCCATTGCATTCTTTCATTCATTTGCATTTTTGGTTTGGGAGCCCCCCTCCTCTTCATTAGGATCCACACACCCTCTTGGAATCGGGACGACCCTCCATTGAGCATTCCGTCTCTTTGGACCGGAAATCCCTTTTTCAAGCCTCCGTAAGTCCCCGCACCCGTGGATTCCCTCACGGACGCCGGGCAGGTTGTACCCTTTTGGAGTCCCGAGCTAGTTGGCCTATACGTGGTGAGAGAGTGTTCCTAGTTGGCATTGGAGTTAAATCATATTGAAACTAGGATCCTCCCTTGTGTGAATCATATCAATTTGCATAAAATTTATCAATTCACCAAGGTTTAAACACATCAAAATCACGGTAACCATTCCAACTTGTGTGCTTATTTGCATATTATTGTGAAATTTGATCATATAATGGCTTACCATAAACAAAATAACATGTTTAATTCAATTCATGAGGATGCACAACCTAGCACTTCTTATCCTCAAATTCAACATGTTCGTCAAAATTCTCACCATTCTTTCAAGGGACCACGTTCTTATTCTTATGGTCATGCCCGACCCATGGGTAATGTCCATTCTTATGGTCCCCCAACTCAAGTTCGAGCCACTACTCCCTTGGGATCCTCTCGTCCTAATGATGAGAAGGTCTCCCAGATCATTCATGTATTAGACCATCTTACCCCTCAACAGATCCAAGCCCTTAAGGCTGCCGTTGAGGGTACATCTCATGCATCTCTCCCTCCTTCCAATTCTACACGGGTGGCCCATCACCCACCTCCTTCCAATTCTATTCGGGTGGCCCATCACCCATCTCCCTCCAATTCTACACGGGTGGCCCATCACCCCCCTCCTCCTTCCAATCCTGATCGGGTAGCCCATTACCCATCTCCTCCTGTTCATTCTACTCGGGTGGCCCATCACCCACCTCCTTCTGTTCCTCCTCCCTTATGTCCCCATGGCCCATTTATTCATTGCAATCCGGCCCATCCGAGTTCTTCTATGGGTCGGCCCTTTAATCCACCTCCACGGCCTTTTTACGCGGCCCTTCCTCCTTCAAGGCCCTGCCAGCCCTCGGTTGTTCAAGTCACACCCCTCCAACAATCTCTGCTTGATAAGATTACTTTCATGGAGGAACAAATAAAGAGGGTCACGGCTCCTCCTATTCCAGTCAATCCTCTCCATGCCGCTTTGGATGAGATTACAAAGATGGAGAGAGAATGGAAAGACAGGAGGGATGATTATGGCATCGGCATTCCAAGTGAGGAGGAGCCGGCATTCGAAGAATCTGAGGCAGTATATGATGATGATGAAGCTCAGCAGGCACCCCTTCCGAGTTTCCTTAATTTCCCGCTCCCCCCATTTTCATTCGATGAACCCCCTGCTCAGGATGAAATCATCCCTGATCCAACCCCTATTTATGAGACTAATTGGTGTTACGATGATGAGTCGATACTTCAATCACCCACACCGACACATTGTAAGTCTCCTCCCATCCTTGACACCGCATACATTACACCTCCTCCAGTTACACCATTAACCTCCGCAACACTGGCCTCCCCCAAGCCTTCCACTATTAAACCTCCACCCGTTAAGCTATCTACCTCCACACCATTAGCCTCCATTGAGCCCACCATTGAACCTTCCCCAATTAACCTCCCATTACCACCACCTCGGCCTTCCATTATCCCTTTAAAACCCACTTTGCATATTCCACCATTCAACCCTTTACCCTTACCCGTGGCTAATCCCGAGCAGGATCCACCCCTTTTTGCACCCGAGCCAATCCCAACTGCTTCCGAGCAAAGGGAGAAACTCGACGTGTTTGAACCCCCGCTTACGCTCACCCATTTGCCAACGCCTTCCATTATACCTCCACCATTCATGAAGCCTTCCGCCTCTGCCTCACCTCCCTTTACTACTCGGAAGGGGAGCACCGCTATAAGTACTTGCGCCAAGGATGATCAAGAGCCGGGCAAGAAGGATTTGGCCATGGCTATGCCGTTCAAGATACAGGAATTCATTTGCCGGATGCCAATCCGGGTTATTGTGCCGAGCACGATTGAAGAGGCTAAGCCGCTGCCCTTGCTCAGAGGAGAATGCCGGGCGTTGATGTCGTCTAAGGGCCGGGCAGGGCACCCCTTGTTCCTACTTTCGAATTCCAAATTCATTATTCCTTACAAGGGGCGAGTGCCCATTTTGCTCAACTTTCCATATATACCACATTCAATGGGCAACACGACGCTCCCCGTTCCAACTCTCCAACTCCCTCACATTGTTGATCTTTGCCTTCAAAGGGGGTTGCCACTTATTGAAGCTTCTTTTATTGAGCCAATTGGCTGTATTCTTTCACTGCCGTGGAGGGGCAGTTATCTTAATGCTAAGGAGCCATCCCTTATTTGTTCCACTTTCTATTCATCCATGTCTATCACTTTTCCTTCATGGGCCATTCCCAGGGTTAGGAGGAGGATCTCATCCTCTCACCCTTCACATCATTCATCTTCTTTGCATCTCCTTGCATTCACGCATTCATTGCATTCATCACATCCATCATTTTGCAGGCATTTGCACCTCCTAATCCCCGGGTTTCCAAACCCGTATCTCCCCCGTCTTCCGGCACCGCCGGACATTCCGCAATTCTCATCTTGTTCATCTTCATCCGCTTTAATCGGGCATGACGCCCTTTTCCATCTCATTCCTCCGGAACCTCCGGATTCTCCACTTAATTTTCTCCACTTTTTCCCGGGGCACAACGCCCCTTTCCACTTTATTCTTTCTATTCCTCCGGACCTTTTCCTCGGGCACGACGCCCCTTTACATTCTCTTATTCCTCCGGAACCTCCGGATTCTCATGCCTTTTCTGATTCTATTCCTCCGGAACCTCCGGACTTTCCCCTCGGGCATCGCGCCCCTTTCTATATTCTCCCTCCGGAACCTCCGGATTCTCCACCTAATTGTCTCCGTCTTTTCCTAGGGCATGACGCCCCTTTCCATCTCATTCCTCCGGAGCCTCCGGATTCTTCCCTTGTCCTTTCAGGGCATCGCGCCCCTTTCCCGGTTATTCCTCCGGAACCTCCGGACATTCCCCTCGGGCATCGCGCCCCTTTCTATATTCTTCCTCCGGAACCTCCGGACTTTCCCCTCGGGCATCGCCCCCCTTTCTATATTCTTCCTCCGGAACCTCCGGACTCTCCTCTCGGGCATCACGCCCCTTTCCATCTCATTCCTCCAGAACCTCCGGACCATCCATCTTTCTTCCGATTCATCTTTCTGCTCCTCCGGGATATCGTCTCCTTCATTTTCTTCTTCCTTTTTCATCATCTTTTTCCATATTTCTTCTGAGGGCATCGCGTCCCTTCTTTCGTTATCCCTCCGGAGCCTCCGGATGATTTCTCCTCTCACGATCCTCCTCTGCCTCCGGACCCTCCGGATCCGCCTCTTTCCATCTATCAATTTCTTCATCTGATTCCTCCTGATCATGGGTCCGACCCAACTTCTTCCACATCCACTGCCTTGGGCATCTGCCCTTTCTCCCACTGCTTTCGAGGCTTTAGTCCTCACTCCTCCTTCTAATTCTCCGCTTCTTCTGTAGACTGTTCCATGTGATCAGGGTCTCCACACCTTAGTGAGGGAGTTCTAGCCCTCGCCTCTTTTTCTTTTCTCCTTATTCGTCTGAGTCTGGTCTTGGCACCACTCCTTCTTGTTAAGCCACTTTCAATCCTTTGCTGCCAATCCTTTTGACTGCCAAAGAGGGCAAATCCCACGATGATCAACCTCGCCTCTGACAGCTGCTTCTACAAAGGTCGCAAGGTAACATATTAGCGTAAGTATGCATTTTAATGATATCATTTTCTCATTACTTCACGCATGATTTTCAAAATCAAGTGCTTCTTAACGAGATTAAGAGTGGTGTTTTAAAACCTTTATCTTAGGCTTTTGTTTAATTAAATCACTCTCAAAAGAGTCTTTAGGCTTGCTATGCAGCACCTTTGGTTAATAAGAACCCGCGCTGGGAATTCTACATTCTCTCCCCGCTTGTTAAGAGTACCCCTTAGCTGGGCATTTCACACACTTCACGGCGTCCTTAGCCGGCTCCTTTGGTTAAAACACCGTTCCTACTTTGGCCATGCCATGAGAATTTCTGAAAGTCTTTTTCTCTTCTTTACTCGGCCGAATGCAGGTGCAAGAGGTTGACGGATGAGATGACCAACCTTGGTAATCCCCAATACGAGAGGAGTCTCAAATAGGGGCAGTCTTGACCCAAAATTAATATGAGTTTTCATATGAGTTTCATGATATACATCTCGCCAAAAGGGCTATTATGAAAATCAAGTCAAAATCTCGACAAAAGCAAAATTGTGAATTATGGCATGACAAGAGTGGCAAAGTCCCCGCAGGGAAAACCCTGGTCGTATGCATGTCAAGGGTCTAAAAATCAAAGGCACAAAGCCCCGGCGTAACAGACTACCTCTTTGAGGGTTAAAACCTTGGAAGGAAATCAAATCCTGATATCTCCCATCCTGCTTTAAGTTTGTCCCCAATTGTTCTTCTCTTCTCCCTCCAAGACCGAATGTTTCTCGGGTATGGCCTTGGTAGGGGCATCGTTAATCAAGGGCAGTCAGTTATAGGGCGCCACCCTTTCAATGCACGCCCGGCTTTGGGCAGTTTTAAGCAAAAAGGGAGGAAACGAGGACCCCTAGCCAGTGGTTCAAAAACACCCTTTGATGCTGCTTCAGCAATGTCTAACCAAATTCTCCACAAAAATTTGAATATTTCCAAAATCTCCACAAAAATTTGAATATTTCCAAAATCTCCACAAAAAATTTGAATATTTCCAAAATTCCACAAAAATTTGAATATTTTCAAAATCTCCACAAAAATTTGAATATTTCCAAAATTCCACAAAAAATTTGAATATTTCCAAAATCTCATAAAAAATTTACATATTTCCAAAATCCAAAAATTTTGCATTGTATTTTCTGATGGTGTTTTGCAGGAATAACTTTCCAAGGATCAGGAGCACGGGATGAGTCCTCTCTCCACTCATTGCTATCAATCTATTGATTCTTTCCCGATATTTTCATGACATGCCACCCTGGGCATTTTGATTATCATCTCCCTATATCATTTTGATTGTTATATCTCCTGATTATCTCTTGAATATCATTCTGATTATTCATCTCCAAATCTTTCAATCAACTCCTGCTGATTCACTTGATCACTTTGCCAAGGGGCATTATCATTCCCTGATTACTCTGCCGATGGGCATTATATCAGATCTTGATTATTTAACTCCAAAACTTGATTAGCTAGATTGTCATCCTCATGACAAACAACAAACAATGTTGATTTGCAATACCATGATTTAATTTGTGCTATTCATGCCATATACATGCTATGATTGATGCTTTGATGATTGCCATGCTTAAATGCCTTATTCATTGTTTGTTATACTTTTTATATCTTGGCTAATGAATTTTGAGCGCAGGATAAGAAGCTCTTGGTCCCATCGACTGGGCATCATCATCCAAGCCCCACGGTGCTTGCAGCTCATTTCTCAGTTCCCATGCTTATTGATATCACCATCTCCTGTATGCATTTTTACTATATGTTACATACGCTACTAGATTATATCAAGGACCTTGTGGCTTTGGTAAATCTGGGATTTGAGTTCCCCTTCATCAAAAACAATGATGATTCCAGAGAAGTCTTAGTCATACGGATAGGCCGTTGAGCCGTCCAAGACTGGGGACGATGGTTCCCTCTTTGCGAGTTGGTGCGCGGATAAACGGGCTTCGGCTTAGTATCAGCTCGCAGAATTGGTTTCTTGACCCAGTCTGGGCAGTTTAACAATATTATCCTTGATTATATTATATTTTTATTTGATTTAATTTTTCCTTTAGCCCAGCATGCATTCATGTAGGACTTTGAAACAATTGTTGAAAAATCATTCTGATAAGCTGATGTTGAGAGTTGATTTGATCTTAATCTTTCCCGATATGAGATTTTCATTGCCGAATTGAGTCCTCAGTTCGTTTTGTCGCTGTTTTGGGTCTTTTCTCGAGAGCTCCTTGTTTGGATTTTTATCATCTTATTGTCCAACTTTCCCCTTGATCCACCTTGGCTGCAGCACGTCCACATTGGCTGGTAACCGCTCCCCAATGGTGAAATCTACAGGTTTGTGACCTGGGGTACTTCCACCGCGCTGGAAGTTGATCATTTTATTTTATCCCCTTCGTGCACCGCGTGCACATCTCCCCCCTTTATCCAAACATTGTTGATTTCGTTGGATTTCCCGAGATTTGCTTCATCTCGTGCTTTTGATTTGATTCTCATCAAGTGATGTTGATTGCGTGTCTCATCACACCTTGGCATCTACTTTTCAGTTTGCTACGCTCCCTTGCAAAGCAGACGCCAAGGCGGGGCAACTGTAGACACGCCAAAATTGACATTATTTTGAGTATATTTCATATCGCTCTGCGATGCCCCATTTGACCCTCAAATCAGCTTATTTGAGTGGTTTTTCCCACTTTTCTTGAATTTCTCCTTTTTTCCCCTCATTTCTTATTTTTCTGGATTTTCTGGGCATTTATCTCTATTTTCTGAATTCACGCCCTCATCAGAGGCGTTTTTTTTTGAAACACGACCTGGTCTAGGGCGTGTCTTCCATTTTATCTATTTCTCCCCCATTTTATCTATTTTATGAATTTTCCGAATTTACGACCTGGGTAAGGGCGTGTTTTCTTAAAACATGACTTAATCTAGGGCGTTTCTTAAAGAAAGGACGACCTCACCTGAGGGCGTTAATTCTTTTGGTTTTGACCGGCTTCCCCATTTGAGCTCTTGAAATTAACGCCCTTCTCAGGGGCGTGTTTTTAAACGTGGCTTTAATTAAGGCGTGTTTTACATTTTTCAAATATGGGGAGTTTTTATTTCTAAATTTGGTTTTTGAGAAACGCCCTTGTGCAGGGCGTGTTTTTGAGAAACGCCGTATGCGTAGGTCGTCAATTCTTAAATTAACGCCCTGACCTAAGGCGTGTTTCACCTTCTGGCTTCGCAGCCCTTTCCCCAGAGAGTCCTTGCTTCGTTAGACACCTGCTTTGAATGGGGCTCTTGCCCATTCTTATCCTTCCCTCTTTGGACTCTTACCCATGTTTATCTCCTCCAAATCCTATTTAATAGAGCTATTAGCTCTATTGTTAAGGTTGGATTCCTCTTCTTCCGGACGCCCCTTTTCTTCTTCCTCCCTTTCTTCTTCCTCTTCTTCTGTCTCCTTTTTTTTTTTTTCTCTTTTTTTTCTTCTCACGGGGTGCCGCTGCTGCATTGGCTAAGGAGGGACTCCCTCTCGCGACCAAGCTTTCATCTTCTGAAGCCTCTCCCCCTTGAATATCAAAGCCACAAGCACAGGATCCTCTTTCCCCTTTTATCCCTCTTTTATCCTATTTTATTAGATTCATGGCATATATGCATGCATGTTCATACACTTTTTTTTCCATCTCAACCACGTTGAGAAACTCCCCTTAGTGCACTCTTGCACTCTTTCCCCTCATTTTTTTATATTTTTATGCATCCATCATCTTTTACCTACCCTTTTGCATAGGGGTTTAAGGGCAATCCCCTTAAGGGTAATTAATTGAAGAACTCTCTTCGTCGGCCGGCCGATTTGAAGAGAAAGGAAGCACTCACATCCCCGCGTTCCAGGAGGTATTTTGCGATCATCTCCCCATATTATTTTCCACTTGAGACCCTCGCGTCTCTGGCGATCACACACACTCCCCTTGTGCACCTCGTGCATGTTTTTCTCCACATTATTGATTATTGCTTGTTATTCTTAATATTTTCCTTAAGTGGATTTTTAAAGAGATCTACACCCACGAGGAGTCGGGGCACAGCGCAACCAACCTTCGGAGGAACCAAGTTTAAAATGATGCAGAGAAGAACTCAGACAGACGCGTTAGCATAGATAGAGAAAGAGAGGGGAGGATCATCCGTCCGATTCATTGCTTCAAGCATTCACACGCACGCGCACACATTGCCATTCAAAAAAAATGGGAAGGGTTTAACATTCACATAGCGAGAGTACAGCCCCGGCACCATCACTTGATCGCCGTTCGCCGACAACAGAGACATTCACGGTGCGATAACGGAGGAAGAAAATCAAAAGGGGTCGCGCAGAGGGGGGAGGAGAATCGACTCATTTCATTGTCGCTCCTCCCCTCCTCGCTTACATTCGACGGATAGAAATTTCGAGGAAGAAAACTACGGAAAGCAGGAGAAGATCGACGCCCGCGCCCACCTGTTCCTGAAACAGAGTATCGCAGGCGAAGAAGATGGTCGGCGGTCACTGCTCCCGAGAAACCTTCACTCTCTGTACCTCAAGCGAAAAAAGGAAACCCTCTCCTCCCTCTCGAAAACGATCAGAGGGCTGACCGCCGATCCCCAAAAGAAAACCCTCTCCCCTTTTATTTCGAATAGTCATATGTATATATACATGATCGAGCCCCAAGCCTTGCACGGCGTGAAGAACTGCGCGCCGGGGAAGGCTTCATGGGCCCTTGCGCGCCGGAATAGCCAAGCCATAGATGGGTTTCCGCGCGCCGGGTAGAGAACCTCAAGCTTGGGGCGCGCCGGTCTTGGAGGGCGCCGGTTTAATGGGCGCGCCGTATAAGGGCGCGCCGTATTAACATTTCCCGCGCTTTGCAGGTTTGCCGATGAATCCGGGGACGATCCCGGAGGTCATTGTGAACATTTATCTCGCCAATGCCCATTGAAACCTTGACGAGATTTTTTTTTGTGAAGCCCCTCGGCTGGCGTGCGGCCGTTCCCGAGACTCTAGATAGCTTTGGCTTAATTACGTGGGTTTCCTGCTAATCACGGCCTGCGGCTTTGTGATTCGTGCTGCTGGCTTGGTCTGGCTTGTACCCAAGCTCCTCAGGGGGTTGGCCGACACCAGGGATAACTCCGCCTACGCTGGGCGATCATTCGGCCACTGTCGGGCCCATCTTGGCGGGAAGCCGTACCCGTGCCGGGTGATCGGGGTCTTCCGTCGTCAGATCTTTCGGTTCTCCGTTTCAGGAAGCCGGGGGGACTCCTTTATCCTCGGGAGAGCCTTTCATGAGGTGGGTAGCCACCGGGTAGACCGTCGACCTTGGTCGGACAACGGGTGTAGTGGATGCAGCACGACAAAGTCGATGCCGGTTCATTGGGCAGGCTTAGTCGCACTACCGGTTGGTTGACGAGTTTGTCTCGGCTCTCCTGAGGTGAAGTCCCCGTATCCATACGGAGTGACCCGAGGTTCTGACAGCTTGAGAAGTCTTCAATATGTTGATCTGCATCGGCTTCCGTGCTTCGGTGTGCTGGGTCATTCGTCTTTATTGGCTTGGTCACCAATGATCATATTTTGAGTGCCAAGAGTCGATCGAACCGATATTTAAGATTTTTGCCCTCCTTTACCCGAGTTTATTAGTTTTAAAGTAAGATATTTCGGATAAGGTTATTTTGAGCGTCGGGCCTAAGCCGGGTATCCGATTTGGATTCCGCCAGCTCTCACCATCCCGACCATGTTGGAACAATTATGCATATTGATCGGACTGACATTTGTGTTTTTGCACCATCTAAACCCAAATTCTTTGATTTTTAAACTAAATTGGTTGTTTTGAAGTAAGCTAATTTCTATGGAAGTTTGAACTAAATAGGAGTATTATAACTCAAAATTTGAATAGACATAAAAATACAACAAATTCGTGTCACTCACGCACACGAGGGGGATGAGCTTCAGTTGAGGGTGATCCTTGGGATGACAAAAGCTGGGAGAGGAGGGCGGTGACTGCTTTTGTGATGCATGACTCCATGCGCGAGTCGGTTGCTGCCATCTACTCTCGGATGAGGCCTCTAATGTCGCTCGAAGTACTGGAGGGCATAGTGAAGGTGCTGGTCCTGACATGGCCTACACTCACACAAGATGATATCACCTTGCTAATGTCCAGGATCTCTCCAAAACCATACAGTCGGCCTTTCTTTGGTTGGCCGACTGCCGCCATCTATGCCTCAACATCTAGCTCCGACTGCTACGTGGACTCCCCGTACTTCTCAATCATCCAAGCGCCACTTGCCTCCTGCAAATTTGAATAAATTTTTTTATAAATTTCATATTAATCATTCATATTTAAAATGAAAAGGTTGTATATATATATAAACTTACCACTACCTCTCGAAATCTCTCGTTGATGTACTCATCTTTCCTCTTCTTCTTGTGGGTTATGCCGAACAGCTCCCAGAACGAGGGCGAACGATTGAGCTCCTTTGCCTGCTTTATAAATCATAGAAAATAAATGAGGGCATATACAAATAAAATATAAGAAATATTACTTACTAGTTGTTCTTTTTGGGTCACGACGGATCCACTCGTGTACATGTTTGCATTTGGCTAGATGGCCCGATTTCTTGTCACTTTTGGCGATTTATCTTGCCACCCCTCCTTGGCCCATTTGTCACATAGCCCATCCTAATGGTCCCTCCTTATTTAAGCAAGGCTATACTTCTTCCATCAGTTGTGGTCCATTGGGCTCCCACAATCAATCTTTGCCTTTCTCTGGCGTTGAACAACATTTGTCTGTATCAAGTTTTTGCGATCTGCTCCTAGGTAGACCGAGCTCGCGCCTTGTCCGAGGACCTCCTAAACCAATACGTTTGCTACAAAAAAAGTGTAAGATGCATAAGTTATGAGGAGGGGAAAAATCACTAGGCCCAAGAAGGCCCAAGAAGGATCGTCCCACCACGGCCCAACACAGTTTGGCCCAAGATCCAAGCCCATACTTCGCGCATGTCCTTCCCCCACGTCTCATGTGGTGCACATTTAGGTAGCCATTACTGCAATAATGATGGGAGTAATCCCAATGGTTAATGGGCAACGGGTTATTACCCACGTCCCTACCTTACCCACAGGGAGAGAATTCAGGTAGACTTCGCCTTGAAGTCCCGCTTTCAATGACACCCAAGAGGGGGGTGAATTGGGTGTTCACCAATTTTAAGGAAAACTTTTAGCTTTTTATAAAATATGTGGTAAACAATAATTAGCAATTGAAAACCAATTAACCAATTCTCTCAAACTCACTGTTCCCACACGACCATACAACGAAAGCAATCAAACCACACAAATATCACACAATGCACATCGGTTTTTAAGGTGGTTCGGATGCAACGACGGCAATCCTACGTCCACCCCTCACCAAATCCGGTGAGGCTTCACTTGGGAATGAATCCCCAAACAGAGACGATGCTCCAAACACACACGCAGGACGACACCTGTACACACACACGGGGACGCGCCCCAAACTACACACGGAGACAAGCTCCAACACACACACACACACGGAGATGAACTCCAACACGATCCGACAACCGGATCACTACCACATACACACGCTGCGACAAGTGCAACAAACCACACACTGAAACAACTGGATCTAAGAGATTCACACACACACACACACGTAGATCTAGGAAGATCTACGCACACACGAATGGAACACAATGACCACACACGACCACGGACCCACACCGATCCACACACACACGAATGTTTCCAGATTGTGAAGAACACAAATATAAAGCCCAAAACACAACAACAATGAGGCACAGTTTAGAAGACTCCTGATTTGGCTTCCCTTGAGTGTATGATATAGAGCTTGGAACGATGCTTCCTGCTTCACTTGAATGCCTTCAGATTAAGCTCGAATAGGCTTGGAGTGGATGTAGAGTTGCTGCACGGAGTACTGTTCACAGCTACAGTACTCTTCCTTCTTCACTTGGATAACCTCCATTTGATCTCTTCTTTAAACTCTTACTTGCTTCTTGATAGCCTCCCCCTTGATCTCTCTTTGTTGGTTCCTTGATTCTTCACTTCATAGATGCTTGTTGGCTTGAGAAGTACCTTGAATAGCTTGTAGATGGATGAAGAACTTGCTGCACGAGGTACTGTTCACAGAGCTACAGTGCCTCTTCTTCCTCCTTGGACAGCCTCCCCTTAGATCTCCCTTGAAGCCCTCTTTGTTGGTTAGGGTTATGACTTTAATGAGATGTTTTATATCTCTAAAATGGTCCAAAAACAAGCCCCAGACAAGATCCACAAATCATGGTGGATTGGGTGTCTTTAGGATTAAACAAATGGGTGGAAAGATCACTCCTCGAGCTTGAAACAAAAGTCAACAAAAGGGGGCCTCGGGGCTGGCGGTCGACCGGTGGAGGGCTGGCGGTCGACCGGAATTTTACAGGTTTCAGTCCGTTGCTTGCTAGGAAAAACGGTTGACCTCCCCTGTCTGGGCGGTCGACCGCTGCTGGCGGTCGACCGGTCCTGGACCGGCGGTCGACCGCTGGCAGGGGAAGCCCCGGGTTTCTCCCGTTCAGCCCTTTAAACCCTTGAGCAGCTCATTCACATTTGTGGCATCAAACTCCTTCGACCTTGAGGATTTGTACTAAGTATATAGACCTGCCAACACATGGATAATTGATTAGAACTATAGCTCAAACATCCATATGATAAATCCATAAACTCCATGCAAACCATTGATTATGAAATCAAAATTTGTTCCGGGGGCTCCGCCCCCAGAAACCCCCGCAAGGGGCGCTGCCCCCTTGACCCCCGCGACTTGACCGCGCAGGTCGATCCACGGGTGAGGGCGCACGATGGCCAGAAAGGTTTCCTGTTGAATGTGCATGAATGAGGTGTATACATAAGATACACAAGGTGAGATCGATGCTAAGCATGAGATACACAAGGTAAGAGTCTCACCAATGGTTCTTGATAGTAAATGACATATACCACCTGTTTTGGATTGTAGAGGAGCAGGGTGCTTATCCACAAGTTTAGTTCACCAGTTGACTGCCATGTGTTTAATCATGCAAGTAAGACAGTTAAGGTTAATACCATGCTTGTTCACATTAAAGAGGTTATGAAACCTCTTGCCTCTTGTAAAAATAATTCAATCAAGAATGAATCAAGACCATATACCATTGCCATTTGCCATCTCAAACATATTTAAACATGAATGTGCAATCAACCATAAGTTTAGTTATCATCACTCAATCACACATTAAGTTTAGTTATCATCAAAACCATAACGCCAACAATCATCAAAATCATAACTCAACACGCCTCTCGCCCCCTGCAAGGTGAGTGGGCGAGTAACTGACGATTACACGATCGTTAACCGTAACTCCACTACAACGACCACATTAAGTCAGAAAATAGAACACCCCTTCCAGGAGGGGACTATAAAAAGGACCCTAGCCAGATGATCAAGAAGGTACACTTTTACTCACATTTCTAAACGCATCTCACACTCATCTCATACTCCAGTCTACTTGTCTCTTTGTATCCACAAAAGCTCCAGAGTGCTTGACACCCCCACTAAGACGTCCGAGCACTCTCGGCCTTCTTTTACTCACTTTCTCTCTCTCTGTTCGAGTGCTCCTCTCCTCCGTCTAGCACGTGTCTGACTTAAGCATTGGAGGGTTGTCTCCTGAGATCTCTCCCAGGGCTCCTTCTGATGTGATTGCTCTATTGTAGGTTTTCCCTTGGGTGACATTCTTTTTTCCTCATCAAACAAATTCTTGAGGTGTAGTTCATGGTTCGAGATTTCATATTTCGACCTCTACAAGTTAGAATACTAAAATTATGAGTCAGGAAAGACATAATTTAAAAGAATTAAATTGCATACCATGAACATGTCGAACATTAAATCTTGGGAGCCCATCAGAAAATGGTGGAAGGAGAGGACCGGCCTAAGAATGTAATGTTTAAGGGTCCTCCAAAATGTAATGGGTCACCTCGGTGGGCTGAAATTTATGACTGCAATTACAAATGATAAAATGATAAAATATCACATAGTTGATGGATAAATAACGAACATAATTCATGAAATATACTTATCCCTCGATCCAGATCTTTCAGCATATGTCAGTGACCCCAGAATGTCGCACTTGTGATGGCTGTTGGTGTCATCTGTGGACTGGGAGGAGGAACCGACAAGTGCTAGGGGTGTGGCCTACCTGGCTGCTACAAGAAAAATAGAAGTGGTTAATCAGAATTGCAATAATTAAGTAACTATTTAATCAACAACTATTGAATCAAATTGAGACTGAATCAAAAAATACCTACATAGGTTGACAATGGCAGTGGCGGTGTGCCCTCCACAAAGAAAAAGAAAATAGAGAGAGGGTGGGGGGACTTATCGGCGATGAGGGTGGACTAGGCAGTGATAAAGACGGTAGGAGGAGGCAGGTCGAGGGGCGATGTCGGACGATGGGAGTGGGGATGGCAGTGGACGTTGGCAGCGGGGACTGCGGTGGATGATGAACGCAGGGATCACAGTGGATGGCGGTAGCTTCAACGACGGTGGACGATGACAGCAGGGCTAGCTGGTAGTCACGATGAGAGAGAGAGAGAGAGAGAGAGAGAGAGAGAGAGAGAGAGAGAGGTGCAAATTTGAGTGAGGAAATTGGATTTTTTGCGATGAATTATATCTGTCGCAATTCAATCTTAATTCCGACGCAATGCATTTCATTTAGTGCCAAATGAAATTTTCATTTGCGACATAAGTAATTCCATCGCTATTACGTCTCTAATTCGTCTCTAATGCTTATAATTACAATAATAATAAACATAAATATATTTCAAAATGTAACAATTATTACTATCCTAATAGTCTTTGTAAAAATAAAAATACATAAAAGATTACTAAAATAAATAGAAATCTTCATCCTCTAAAATTTGTACATTTATAATTATAATAGTTTATGTTTTAAAAATAATAAATAAATGAAATAAATAAATATTATTGAAGAGGCATAATCTCGCGTTGATCCTAAGTCGTGGGATCCTGGGGGGAATCCTTGATCACAGCCATCACACGTCTATAATCTGGAAGATGGGAAATAGATCAGGGGGCCCAGGGATGAAACCCCGGGGAAAACACTCCGATGCCTAAGTCAGCGAATGTGATAGAGTGCAGGTGCGAAGAGAGGTGGTAGGAGGATGTGGACGCACTTTTAGTTCGTTTATTACGCTCGGCCTCTTCGGGAATGGTTGATTCGTCTATTAAGTGCGTGGGCGTGCCAGTCACAAAGTGACAATTTATTCGGGCTCCGAAGAGCCCATGGTGCGCTCGATCTGACTCGGTCAGACGATTGTGTGGTTCGTGTCTGGACCAAAACCCGCCGCGCCATAAAGGTCACGGCGTCATTTACATCCCCCATACGAGGGAACACCCTTGATTAATCGTCGGGATTCAGGGCCTCATGGCCAGAAGATTAATTGCATGGAAAGGCCTATTAGGGAGCATTGAAATCCCCGTATGAGGGTGAGAAGAAAGCATTCGCGGTCATGTCGGTCATGTGCTGACCATTTAATATTCGGACGAATGCTCGGCTCGGGAAAAGTGCGATCGTCGCGGGAAAACCGGAGCATATGTATGCCGGGATATGGCAATTTATTGTTCAGAAAAATGGAAAACGTTCGGCTAAACCTCGGTCAGAGCGGTCAGAAACCAGTAAATCTGTTGGCCCGGTGCAAGAGCAAGCTACGACCATACTGCGGTGGACCCCCCGTGGTCGAAACAAGACTTGCATAAGGGTCATTAATATTTCCGGTGCCAAGGGGCAATGAGGGAATATCCCTTGAATCGGCTGAAAAGCCCTGTATCTAGGGAAGCGGACGTTCGAAACGTGTCGGTCATTCGGGAAACCGTTTAATATTCGGACGGGAGTCTGGCTTGATAATATTGTAATCGTCGCGGGAGGACTTGGAACATATGCATGCCGGGATACGGCAAGTTTATTATTCTAAGACACCGAAAACATTCGGTTAAATCTCGGTTAGTGTAGCAGGAAACTAGCGAATTTATTGGCCCGGTGCGAGATCGAGTCGGGACCATGCCGGGGGCGCCTCCCGCGGTCCAAACGGGGCTTGCGTGGGCATCATTAATGTTCCCGGTGCTGGAGGGCAACGGGGAAGAGTCCCGGGACTAGATTCCAAAACCAAAACATGTTCGAAGGAAGCGAGCTATAGGCCGAGGGTGTGGGTCAGATAATGACCATAATCGGGACGGACCCGAGGTCCAAGCACAGCCCACAAAGGCCTTATTGATATTCCCGTGTATAGGGTCCAGGGATGACAGGAGCCATCTCGTTCTATTCAAATTTCTGTCGGTCACTTGCGGACCACTTGATATTCGGACAAGGGTCCATATTGAAGGTGCGACGTAGATAAGAACAATCCCGTACAAATGTATGCCGAGTTTGCGGCAATTTCAATGAAAGGGCGGGAACAAATCCCGATAGAGTGAATCCGATTTGACGAGCTATCGGCCCGGAGCAATACTGGGTCACGACCACGTCGGGGTAGGTGCCGTCGGCCATATCGGTCATGTTCGGACACAGGTCCGTAATAGAAACGCGGCAGAAATCGAGGTGAACCCGTTCAAATGTCTGCCGAACGTGCGGCAATTTTAGTAGTGGCTCGGAAGGGATCCGGCCCGAGAAACGAGTCCGGTTTAATCGGAGTATCGGCCCGAGACTAGGTCGGGGCCTGGCCATGTCGGGATAGTTCCCAAGACTCGGGCCCGGCCTGAGAGGGCGGCATTATTGTTCCTTCAGTGCCGGGTCGTGGGAGAGACGGGGCTGCGATGTGGAATTAGTAATACCTTATATTGTTTTATCATTATTGTTCTTATTACTCCGTTGCTTATCCCTCTTTCCGTATCTGTTCCGGGTGCTTTCCCTCATCTTGCTTACTGTCATTATTACATTTATTATTATTATTATTATTGTCACTTATTTCATTCATTTCATTCATTTTTTTATACGGATCTGTTCAGGCTTATTTACTCATCATGTTTTTTACTAGCTTGTTAGTGCTGCCATTATATGCCCATATGTACATATATACATGTATTTTTTTCTTTGGGGGGAGAGTTGGCCCTTGGCGGGTTAAAAAGGGGGCTAAAGGGGGTGTACCGCTGAAGAAAGGTGGGCAGAAAAGTGTGCCGGCGAAGGGCTGAAGATGTGTGCCGTTGAAGGGCTTAAAAGGGGGTTGTCGCTGGAGGGCTGAAGGAGGTGTACCGCTGGGGCGCTGGCTGGAGACTGTACCGGCGAAGGAGGGGAAGGGTGGCGCATGGTGTCCCAAGGGCGCACTGGAGAAGCGCCAAGAGAGTGTGCCGGGGAAGCCCACAGATAGTGTACCGGTGAAGGAGCACATTGGCTGGTCACCGCAACGCAAAGTCTGTACATTCGTCAGCCCAAAGCCTATACATTGGCTGCATTCATCAGCTCAAAGTCTGTACATTGGCTGCATTCATCATCTCAAAGTCTATACATTGGCTGGTCAAAGTCTACACATTGTCCATTGGCTGCAGCTCAAAGTCTATACATTGGCCAGCTCAAAGTCTATACATTGTCCATTGGCTGCAGCTCAAAGTCTATACATTGGCCAGCTCAAAGTCTGTACGTTGTCCATTGGTGGCCAGCTCAAAGTCTGTACGTTGTCCGTTGGCTGCAGCTCAAAACCTATACATTGGCCAGCTCAAAGTCTATACATTGGCCAGCTCAAAGTCTGTACGTTGTCCATTGGCTGCAGCTCAAAGTCTATACATTGGCCAGCTCAAAGTCTGCACGTTGTCCATTGACTGCAGCTCAAAGTCTATACATTGGCCAGCTCAAAGTCTGTACAACTCAAAGTCTATACATTGGCCAGCTCAAAGTCTATACATTGGCCAGCTCAAGTCTATACAGCTCAAAGTCTATACATTGGCCAGCTCAAAGTCTATACAGCTCAAAGTCTATACATTGGCCAGCTCAAAGTCTGTACAGCTCAAAGTCTATACGTTGGCCAGCTCAAAGTCTGTACATTGGCCAGCTCAAAGTCTGTACAGCTCAAAGTCTATACATTGGCCAGCTCAAGTCTATACATTGGCCAGCTCAAAGTCTGTACAGCTCAAAGTCTATACATTGTTCATTGACTGTAGCTCAAAGTCTATACATTGCTTGTTGCTGTGTTAGCGCATCAATCTGCCAAGTCTATACATTGTGTTCCACTTCGGAGGGTGAGAGGAGTGTGCCGCTGAAGGGCCGAGAAGGTGTGTCGTTGAAGGGTTGTTAGAGCGTACCGCTGAAGGAAGGTTAGAGGTGTACCGGCCAACGAGGGTGGAGGGCGTACCGGCGAAGGCTGGGATAGACATGCCGATGAAGGCCCACTCCTCTGTTACTTGTTTTTAAGGCTTTTCTTTTCTTCTTTTCTTTGATTTTTGCGTAGTTTTATACAAATCTTTTCTCCTTCTTCTTGCAATCTGTTGTTGCTCTATTTATTTGTTGCTTTTGTTATCTTTTAATGTGTATTTATTATCCCATTTGTTTGTTGCATCCTTTTTACCTTTTAACGTCTTGTTATTTTCTAACAAAAATTCGGCAGCATCTCCCCTTGACCCGAGCGTAAGGGAGATAAAGGGAACGCGCCCACATGGAGTGGCGGAACCCGACAACTGGAGGTGGGCGCCTGAGGGCGGCAACACCTTAATAAAACCTCAAAAAACACGGGGAAAACAACGAGCCGAAGACCTCTAAGACTGGACAGGGTGTACTGGAGAAGGGGGGGCAGGCACAGATGAAGGCACTGGGCTTTACAGGAGGAGGTTCGCGACCTCAAACCATTCAAGATGATGCCACATCCGGAGGAAACCGTCGGCATGAGGGATGTACACAAACACCGGAAAGTGAAAGGAAAGACGATCAAACGCACTGTGGCCCAAAACACCGAGACAAAGAGGAAACCCACTGAGGGGGACGATCTTCATTCATGGGGAACAAAGGGCCGTAGCCGTCCGTATGCATTACAAAGCATGCCCGAGCTAAGGCTACAGGCAAGAAAGAAAACTAAAGAACAAAAGAACGGAGAGGGAGAAAAAGGAACAAAAGAAGAGGAAGTGTTGGGGATCGAAGCAGGGACGACCGTCCACTGCTCTTTCCCCCACCTTCTCCTATTACATCCAGCTCTCTCTCTCTCTCTTACTCTCTTTTCCTTGCCTGGTGGTCGTCGGAAGACTCCACGCCGGAGCCCTCTCCCTTTTCCTCTCTCTTTTCCTTCTTCTCGTAGGTGGCTCTGTGTCTGTTCTTCTCTGTCTGTGGGTCTCTTCTCCGTGTGCCGGTCCTCTGTGTATGGGCCTCTTCTCTCCTTCTTCGCCGGAATGGGAGTGGTTTTATACTCCCAGCAGCGGGAGCCCTCGAGCACGGCAGTCGGAGGCGGGAAGCGGCTGGTCATGATGGGGATTGACTTCCCCCGTCCTGGATGTCAGGGGAGTAACCTGCGTGGCCCAACCTCTGGTTGACACCTCGGACAGCTCACTACGCGCCAAGGATACGTAGGGCATGGGCGTCACGTCGTTCCGTTGAAATGCCTTCACGCTGTGCCGCTGGCGGGCTCAAGAAGTGTGCCGCTGAAGGCTTGAAATGGTGTGCCGTTGAAGGCTTGAAATAGCGTGCCGTTGAAGGCCTGAGATAGTGTGCCGTTGAAGGCCTAAAATAGTGTGCCGTTGAAGGCTTAAAATGGTGTGCCGTTGAAGGCTTAAAATAGTGTGCCGTTGAATGCCCGAAATAGTGTGCCGTTGAAGGCTTAAAATACAGTGCCGTTGAAGGCACATGGGGCGTGCCGTTGAAGGCCCAAAAGGGGCAGTTCTGAACCCATTGTGAGCATGAGTTGTGGCCCATTTAATTTTCTTCGAGGTCCATGGATTGTGGGGGCTCTTGGTGGTTGATTTCTCTTCACTGTCGTGACTCCGGAGACGGCTTCACGGCAGTGTGCATATTTGGGGAGTCCGGATGACCAGCCCCTCCGGGGCTTCCTCACTCGGTGCCGTTGTTGATGCTGGGCCGAGCAGGATATCTGGGTGTGTAATTTTTGGTGTCCACAGAGGAGAAGAGGGCGCGAGATTGCTCTTCACCAAGAGATGTGGTGGTACTCACTCAGGATTGTTGCCTACCTCTTCGGAGAGCCCCCCTGGGGTTTATATAGCGGTTTGTTTAATGTAGGAGCCCTGGGAGTCGAGGGGATTCAGGGGGGTCACGTCCTCGTCGTGGGCTCTTTATGGCATGATGACTTTTGCTCTCCCTTATCCCTTGGGGTTCCTTACTCATGAAGGATGCGTAACGGACGCTTGGATAAGCTTCCGACAGTCGGTCTGAGCCTCGGGCGCTTGCTCGGAGTTTCCTCTCGAGCGATGGGTCCGTTGCTCGGATAGCCCGTGCTGGGTCCCCGCAGGGGCCTTCTCGACTGATCTGTCACTCGGACTTCTGGACCCGAGGGTCGCTTAGGAAGTGCTGCTTCGAGTGAATTTTGGGCTTGAATTAAGTGGGCCCGAAATAGGGCTGTCACTTTGGGGAGCTGGGTCTAGTTTGGTCAAATCGGACCTGGTTGGGCCGTGCTCTTGGGCGATAGATATTCCCCCTCTCCAATTATCAATAGTCTAAACTCAGTTACTACTATTTAATATTTATTATATTTATAAATTATATAAATAATTTAATAATAATAACAATAATAATAAGATTTAAGCTTTATCAAAATTTGACTGTTAATTTAAAATTGATCAAGATCCAACCGTAGGATTTACTCCCGATCAAAATATAATCATTGAAATTTAGTTTATCAAGATTTGACCATTGAATTTAAGTTTGATCAAACATTTGATCGACTATTGGATTTTCTACGAACCAAAATTTGACCATTAGATTCAAGATCTGATCATTGAATTTGCTCCGGATCGAAATCTGACCGTCGATAAGTTTGATGATCTTACTATTAGATTTGCTCCCGATCGAAAATTCGACCATTGAATATAAGTTTGACTGAGATCCAACTGTTAATTTATTACTCATCAAAAATTGATTGTTGAATTTAAGATTAATCAAGATCTAATTGTTGGATTAAGTTTGATCAACATCTGATCGACCGAATTTTGCTCCTGATCGGATTTTGACTGTTGGATTAATTAAGACATGACCGTTGGATTTACTCCTGATTGAAATCTAACCGTTAGATTTAAGTTTAATGAAGATTCTACTATTAGATTTGCTCCCGATGGAAAATCTGACGGTTAGATTTAAATTTGATTAAGATCCGATTGTTAAATGTATTTCTCATCGAAATTTGATGAACATCCGGAGATGATGAGCCAAGGGGAGGGTCTTCCCTTTCTCTTACCGCATAGGTATTCTCAACTTTCCTCATCTTCTTGCACCACAAACAGACGTTCGGAGCTCCATTCATGAATCTCAGAAGAAGAAAAAGACGAAGGACAAGCAAAAAATGGGAGGCAAGTGGGTTCTTCAGTCGGCCCAGATGCTCTAGTCCCTTTGTGCGCGTAGCGACGCCACCTCTCATGAGTCGACGAAACTTCTCTCTCTCTCTCTCTCTACAACTGACATGTCTCTTCCAAAGGAGCTCTTCTTCCTCCCCCCCCCCCCCCCCCCAACACGACAATCAAATGACTCGATTTCCTTCCTAGTATTTACATCTCTTTCCTGATGATGATGACGACGAGGAACCTTTATGATGTTTGCTAGTTGACGCACTAAATTTGCGATGGAAAAGTTTTCATTACATTTTCCGTATCTAAATTTACGATGGATAAATTTTTGTGACTAATTTACGACATATAATTTTTCGTCTCAATATCCATCTCTAAATTCGTGACAGAATATTTTCGTTGCTATATCTGCCTTTAAATTTATGATAAAATATTTCTGTCGCAATATCCATCTCTAAATATGCGACAAATATTGTGACAGTCAATCCGTCGTATGAATTGGACAGCAAAAGCGACAGAAAATAATCAGTCTCAATTCCGTCTCTAATTTTACGACGGATATTGTGACGGATAATATTCATTATAAAGTTATTTCTTATTGCGACGTAATAATATCTATCACAAATTCTATTGTAAAATTGTGACAGAATTTGTGATAGAAATTTTTCTATCGTAAAATTGAGACAGGTCGTTTTGTGACCTAGAAATCCGTCGTTAGTCGGACTCTAACTCGGCATTCGTCAACAACGGATAGAGTGTTCGACGGTACTCTATCGCAAATTAAAGATGGAAAAAAATGTCATAAATTTCGTTGTAGGCTCCGTTTTTTCTTGTTGCGTGTATTTGAATCACGTAGTCACATGTTCTTAAAAAAGGGTGATTTTTTTCCGAAGATCACGAGTGCCTTCTTGCCCCTCGCTAATTCAAAGGCAACGGACGGTTAGGTGTGTCAATGGTTCATACTCGAGTTAAGTTTAAGTATGTCTGATTTAGATCTAATTTATCAATATTAAAATCTAAATTTGATTCAGGTCCGAGTTATAACGAGTCGGGTCAGATCGGATATGACACTATTAAAAAATTATAAAGTTCGACTAAGATCCGATCCGACCTGATAATTTTAATAAAAAATAATATATTTAATAATATAAAATTTATAATCTCATTAAGTTAATTAATATTTTGATATTAGTTACATAATTTGTGTGAAAATAGAGTTTTAAAATTTTTAATTAAATAAAATAAAATAATTTTAATTAGGTAATTTTTAAAATTTGAAGGTTAAAAAAAAAGAGAACGGACCGAGTTGATCCGCGAACCGAACTCAAAGTTCAAACTTGATCTGTAGACATAATCGAGTCAAATTTTTAGATCCAACTAAAGATCTATGAATCAAAAAAAATCTTACGATCTGACTTAAAATCGAGTAACTGTCAGATTGACCCGAGCTATTACAGTCCACGGACAAGTGATCGTTCGACGTCTTCACCCTTTTTTTTCTTTCTACTTCCTCCTTTTCTCGTTTGGAAGCGAATTTGCTCCTCCCAAGGGTGTGCACTGTGCACCTCAGTGTCTCGGCCAGGAAAAGGAACGGTGGATGAAGAGGGAACGGAGTGGCTGACCCAGAAGAGAAGGCAAGAGAGGCGTAGAGGCGTTAAAAGTGGATGCTCTTTTTGAGACCTGCGACTACTGGGTGACTTTGTCGTCCTTGGGACAGGAGTAACCTGACTGCTGCTAAAGAACTATTTATTAGAATGGCAAGGAAGACCAGCCTAACGAGGCTGTCTAATCGTGACAATCACTTTTCTTTCAAGTCTGTTGTTATCTGATCGTGACAACAACATTCTAATCGTGACAACAACATGAATAGTCGGACAGAGAGTTTACGTGATTCCTCGCAACGTTTTTTAGTTCTATTTTTCTCTCGAGTCTGAATGAATGTACGTAATATTTATGGAGGGTCGCGATCTGAGGTGTGTTTATACAGAGAGGAGTGATCGTTCCAAAGGTTTTAATTTAATTAGATTTCTATCCATAATCTAAACTTATGGGTCATATATATGATTCAGGTCTAAAAATTTTATTTTATTAATTCATATTTTAAGTGAGTCTAAATTGTGCAGTTCAATAACTCACGTAAGTGGATCGTTAACACTAGGTGAGATCTAACATTTTTCTAATTGATCTAATTTTATCATAATAATATCAAATTATCACTTTAAAAGATAATATATATAATATAAGTATACATATAATTTTAAAAAATAACTCTAAAGATTTAATATTATAGTTAGACTTTCACCTACAAAGAAAATTCGATACATGCATAGTTTAAAACAAAATTAAACATTGCTCGACATAATGGAATATGCAATTTTCAATTATAAAAAATTAAATGACACAAGTCGTGACGTTAAATACATTCGATCAATTACACGTCATTTTTTATGTACCACAATATCATCGACTTCTTATAATTAAACACTAATAAATATTTTATTAATTATAATAAAATATTTTTTGAACAAAAGTGTTGTCACACTATTTTTTTATTAATCATAATACCGAAAAAAGGAAGAACTATATATCGCTGCATCATTTCCCCAACGGAAAGTGACCTTTTGAACCCTCTCAATTAATTGGTGGAGTTAAAGAACGTCGATAGACTCAAAACTAAAAGATATAATTGAAGACGCCGGGCTTCCTTAATTATGTACAAGGGCTCGGAAGATCAAAGTTCAAACGACCTTGTAATTGGCCAAATCTACACTAATTAACTCCTCTCCCATGTTTTGCTCTAAGCTTAATTATTATGTTAACCAAATCTACACTAATTAATTAAGTGGGCCCACGTCTCTCTCTCTCTCTCTCTCTCTTTATGACATCATCTTATGTGATAAAAAGAGAGTGGTATTATGAAACTTTCCTGTTATTTTGATAATGAACAGTTCCATCCTCTAGACGACACTGCCCAGTGAAGAGTGGGGGGCGGGCGTATGTATATCCTTCTAATTTATATTCACGAGAACCTCCTTGAGCCAAACAATGTGAGCCTCTATGTGTTACATTTTCTTGTGGATATATAGTTAGATACTTCCCTTCCTTTCCTTCACATTAGAGTCTGCATTCATTTCTCCAAAACAAAAAAAAAGTACTAGCTAGGCCTTCTAGAGGGTGGATGGTCCGGATATGTACACAAGCTCTGGCTCATCGATCGAGGTCGACCTTGGCACTGGTCCATTTGCGGGGCAGTCTAGCTATCTATCTATGGATCTTCACGCTTGGAAGGATGCATCAACGGTGGACCAACTTGTGGATGCCAGGCTTTTGTGGTCTCTCCCCTGTGTCCCCATCCTTCCCTTCTCACTTGGCCATGGGGGTGATTCAAAAGTTGCCGGCGTCCATATGAGGAATCTTATTTCCTCCACACTGTCAATGTAGCTCGCGTTGCAGTAACTGAACTGTACCACCCTTCACCCACCTCCCATAATGTCAGGGCCATTTACTACTACTACTACTTCCTACTATTCCCCCCCCCCTCCCCCTCCCCGCAACTAATGAATCAGATGCTGGGGAAGGCATGCTTTACGTGTTTAAGTTCAGAAAACGATGGAAAGGGAGGGGGAGCAGGGGGGAAAAGGTCCCCGCAGTACCTGAATTGAAAGCTGTGCATGTATGCCTGGACTGATGTGCCCTCAAGATTCTTTCTCATGACACAAAAAAGAAGAAGAAAAGAAACGGGCTCAACCAGTTAGGCCTAGACATCTCCATTTCACTCGATCCCCTTTGTGTGTGTGTGTGTCTGTGACTGTGTGTGAGAGAGAGAGAGAGAGAGAGAGAGGGGGGGGGGGGAGAAAATTAAACGAGGTTAGAAAGGAAAAGGAAAGAAAAGAAATCTTTTCAGTGATCTCTTCTTCTTGTCAGAGAGACAGAACAAAGATATGCATTTTCAGGTAGATTTCTGCCCTTTTCTCGACACACCTTTGTGCCCTTTGTGAAAAGCGGAAAGTGATGATTATTCTCAAAGATGTGCAGAGGAGGAGAAGCTGCAGCTTCCTGTTCTTTTCCTTATCTCCTGCATATCTCCTGCATATATATGTACGTGTCTTTTCTTGGCTGTGACTGAACCTTTTTGGTTGTGGTCCACCCAAAAGCTGCTGCTTTTACTCTTTATAATCCAGGTCCATCAAAAAGCCACTTTTACACTGACGAGGGCGCTCTCTCTCTCTCTCTCTCTCTCTCTCTCTCCAGTTTTTAATTCACCCTCTGCGCCACTCCAGTTGGTGTTAAGTTCTGACAAACAATGTTAAACTTGTTTATTGGGATCATCGAATTTAGAAAATCTTAGGTTTTGTGGTAATAACAAACATGCTGCGCACTTTCACGAAATGTAGGGTCGTAGGTTCATGTGTCAACAGTGGCTAATGTGATGAACAACAACCTAAATGATGTGCCTAGAGAAGGTTCAGAAGAGATGCAAAATGTTTAGGAAGCTCGGCGTCAGAAGTTGCTGGGTTTTTTTGTCGTGTACTTGTTCCTTCGCTTTATTTATTCAACACCTGTACGAGGTATTTAAGTTCTAACCCCTACAATCCATGTTGTATTAGACATCAACCCCTCTAATGTAACTATTTATTAATCAATCATCAATTATTTCTTACATTTACTAAAGAGTCTCTCGATTTAAAAATCGTCAAGAAAAAGAACATTCATTTTATGAAATATTCCTTCCTTTACGTATTGTTACATTTTTATACCTAGCTAAATTGTCCTCCCCTTATGCCCTTTAATCCCCTTTGTCCTCACATTTTTTTTTACTCAGATAAATATCTGAACGGATGACAAGGAGGAGCGATCAACCCTAAAGGATAGGGAAGGAGCGCTCCAACCTCGGCTGCCAAACAGGGATAATTTTATTCATAAAACAAAGAGTTGAGTACAACAGACGTCAGGGGCGGAAGGAGGGGAGGCCAATCCTATCTAGGTGATAGGGGCCTTTTACAGCAGTGGGTAGATCCGCCCAAGAAGACCAAGAAACAAGGGAGTCCAAAAAGTAGCCCAACCCGGCCAACATGTCCGCAACCTGGTTCGCTTCCCGATAAATGTGCTTCACCTTAACATGCATACCCTGCAGCAACTCGCTTACTTGACACATGACAATCCGCAGACACCAAGGGCAGGAGAAGCGTCCATTGATGATGTGAGCTAACACCAGTGAATCCGTTTCGGCAAGCAAGGAGTGATAACCACGGTCCCTGCAGCATGATAGGCCATCACGGAAGGCAAGTGCATCCGCCTCGAGGCTGGAGTGAACGTGCGGGTATGCAGACGCAAAGGCAAGGAGCAAGTGGCCGGTGGAGTCACGCACAACGCCTCCCCTCCCCTGCCAGGCCCATCCCGCGTTTGAAGGCACCATCAACATTGAGTTTAAGTCAGCCGGAGGGGGCACATTTCACCCCCCCCATCTCACTTGACGACGACCATCATCGCCCCTCCTCCTCCACCGAGATGTCGACGGAGACCATCCTCCCCCTCTACCACCGCCGCCGACCAGCATCTTCTTTCGATAACGGTGGCGACTAGGAGCATGTTGTACGGCATCAGTGACAGCCTACAAGCCTGCGCCCTATTATCCACTCCAAGAATCCCTTCGGTAGCATCTCTCTAAGGTCTGAGTCCCCCAACATCACGAACATCTACTCCTTCGATCAGGTGTGCAGAGACCAAAGGAACCGGTGCCCTCTCCCTTCCTCCCCCCCTCTCTCTCAATGCACACCCTACCCCACCGGGTGGGGTTGCTAGCGCCAGAGGGGAAGACCCCCACCACCACGGACGACAACCCGTGAAGCTCCTTCGACCAGCTCTGGCCGCCTAGTCCTGCCCACGATCTCCCTAACCACCCACCGTAGTCAACCATCCTTTAAACCCTACATGCATCTTCTTTTTCCCTCTGAAGCTTCTTCGATCGCGAAAGGGCCCGTGGCAACCGCTCCTCTATCTCACACCGGCGATCAATGCCGCCCCCCTCACGGCCTAGTAGCGATCGTCCTGCCCACCCTCCTCACCCACCGGTGACCTGCCTGCCCTACACTGGCCACCTTCGACCTACTGGCGTCGGATTCACCCCTCTTCTAGCCCCGCCGCCCACTAGCTTGCTGCTAACAGCAGCGGCTGCACCATCGCCTCTGTTGTCGTGACTATCGACGAGCCTCCAGTCCGCCCTACATTATCGGTGGCTTGCCATCAGCCGTGGCACTAGTCTGCTTTGCTCTCTCTCTCTCTCTCTCTCTCTCTCTCTCACCCACACACTACGCACCCTACCCCACTGGATGGCGGTGATGGCGCCAGAGAGAGACCCCTCCAACGCCCTCCTCTTCTCTTTTTCTCGCTCTCCCTCTTCTTGTTCTCTCTCTCATCCCATTCTCTCTCTCTCTCTCCCCCCTGCGCACCCCACCTCCCTTTGACCCCCACCATCGCCGGCGCCTACGCTCTCTGTTGCTCCCCTCCCCATTCCTCTTTGCCCCCCCCTTCTCGGAGACACCCTTCTTTCGCGGCCCCTGACAAGTCACCTCTCCACAGTCGTACGCCTCCACCACCACTATCATGGTCGCCGTCCACCACCGCCGGTGTGCTCGACATCCTCCTCACTAGTCGTGCTACCCGCACACGTTGCAGGAGCATCGCACCAGTGCACCTCCTCTCTCTCTCTCTCTCTCTAAATTAGGGGGGGGGGGGTGTTACCGTCAACAGAGGAGGAGACACCTTTGAGCTCCTCCCCTCCTCTCTCTCTCCTCCCATTCTCTCTCTTCCCCCTCTAGAAACTCACTCACTCACTTGCATAATTATCCAAGGGTGTTATAGTATTTTCTCTCTTCCAATTAATCTAACTATGGTTAGGTTAACTCACCCAATTTTTTTACAGACTTTTTGTTATAACTGAAAAGAATTTGGTGACTTAATTATTAATAAACAGTGAGATTAGAGGGATTTATTCTTAATATCTCAATATTACATAGGTTTATTTCTAAAAAACCCTACACTTATTAGGGAGAACACCCTCTCCCCAGCCCCCAAAACAATGGCCCCCGTGCTCCTCCTCCTGCCTGCAGTGCAGAGAAACCCTAAAAGGCTGATAGGCTGCAGCAGAAGTAGACCTTTTTTGTGACTGCCACGTTCATGGAGACCACATGACAAGAAGAGCAAGAAGAGCAAACGAAACGTAATGCCTTGCTGTTGCTTAACCCCATGACCTCCACAGGAAACAGAGACACTAACGACGAGATTGCAAGTTTTAAACCTAAGAGTTTGAGGCAACGTCATGTATTTTGCGTGCAGCTTTTGGTACGGACAGATTAATGCCCACATATTTTATTTCTATATTATATTTGTCGATGGTATGTGTAGGCGACTATAAATTTTGGTTCAAGAATACACTAATCTACTTGTGGGTTCAATACATTATAAAGCTTTTGCCCTTTGATTAGCGAAATTATGACATGACGCCCCATGAGAACTGATATTATCATCCCCTGTTGACCGTCGGCCAATAGGAAGGCAGAGTTTTCAATCAAGTAACAGATTCAGATTAGAGGACTAAAACAGATCATCATTTTGATGACTATAGTCTCTTGATGACCCCTATCAGAAAAGATTTATGTGAAAATGAATAAAATGATACTATTGATTATTCTTGATAACCCAGAGAATTAGGTACAGTTGGTCACTCAACTTTGGGTATTTGACACCCAGGTCCGATACTAATTAATAGGACGACCACTATTAAACATATTGTCATTTTATCAACCATGAGTGTCGGCCGCCAGATTGGAGGATACGGCCAGAAATTGAGAAACTATGCATTAGGTAATATTTCACCCACCGTATATCTAAAAAGATTCAAACAGACGATCTCTCAATAAAAGTGATACTATTAATTAAAATAAGATAATTCCTTGATTAAGATTAACGAGAAGACTTGAGATTGTCATCTATTTATTACGGTAAGATACTAATTCTGCTGCGTCATAAAAGAAAGTAGATAGTGGGAGATTTTTAACCCCATTTCATCCTGTAGATGTTTCTCCCTGTTCAATGGCAGGGGAAGGTTGGAAGCTGGGAGGAGAGAAAAGAGAGAGCCGAGCCGGTTGGGGGGGGGGGGGGGAGGAGAGGTGGGAAAGGCCGGGGAGGGTGGGTTTGGTGGAAAAGGGGAGGAGGCAGATGAAGTGATGGCGACAAAAGACTTTTGGTAGAGGGCGTTTCAGATGCCCGAGGAGGGGATGCATCCAAAAAGAAGCCTTTTTTCCGGCCACCCCTTCCCCACTCTTCCCTCGGCCCCCACCACCCTTAACGACGACGACAAGAGAGAAAATTGGCGCGGGGTCGACCCCTCCACCGATTAAAACGCGTGTTGATGTTGGGAGAGGGATAAGAAGAAGAATAAGAAGAAGGGGAATGGAAGGAAGGGGAATGGGGTCCCAAGCCTTTCTTTTTCCCTCTGAGCAGTGTGCCAACCCGCCTCTAGCTCCCATGTACTTGATCATGTGTTAAATAAATAAAATAGTATGTTGGTGTTGTCATAATAATAACAATAATAGGTTCCCATTTCACATAATCGTGAGGGGCAGTAGAAGACAAGGTGTTGGGGGGGTGGTTGGGGGCCCCCCTTTGTTTGCATCCTCTAAAGTTGGGGATTCGATGGGGGTGGGCGAAAAGCCCTCCGCGGCTGCTCTCTGCCTTGTCCATCTTTTGTCTTCGATTGGGATTTTTCTTTCCTTTGTTTCCATGTTCTAAAGATGTGGAGTTTGTTTAGTGCAGGTGGGGTTCGTGGTTTGCTTTAATTAATGAAAAGGCATACTTTGAAGGGGGAGGAGGGGTGGGGAGTTTGCCGTTCACTCGGAAAAGGGTCGACGTTTATGGAGAGTAACGAGTTCTTTTGGGACTGTGAATTTGTATGGCTTAAAGAGCTGATGGTTGTCTAATAACATACTACACACCAATGTTAAGCATCATCACCCTCTTGCATGCTAGCTAGGGTTCCTCCCATACCGGCCGGCCTCTTCTTTTCCTCCTCTCCCGCGCGCCCAAGCATATGCCTCTGTTTGTTTCCACTCCCAACTCGACATCCTCCCTTCCAAGTTCCAAGTTGCATCCCCCCGTCATAACCTCCTCCCCCACACCCACCACAGACTCCTCATGTTCTTCTCCATCAATGTTACCCAGCTTGAGCTCTTCCTCACATATATACAGATGTTCACACTGTTCCTTCACAATTGGGTGCAGTGATGGTGGTGGTGGTGGTGATGGTGGTGGGCTGTGGCGGCTTCATTCCTTCCCTTCTCGGGTCCCCATTCCCATCAAGGGCCTCCGATGATTTTGATGCGTCCCTCACAACACAGGCCATGTGTAGTAGACGGCTATTTGACTCCATTAATGGTCACACATGGTCTCCACGTGGAACCCCCCATGCTGGCTCCCCTTGTTGGTGTTTGGATTCTTCCGTATTTTCCTTCCGAGATAGTTTCAAAAATAACTCTCTTATTTAAACAATTATTACATAATTATCGATCATCTTTATTTTGATGTTATCATAAATAACCCCGTTCTAAGTTGTTAACTCTTGTTATCACTCGCCGACGTTAGTGTTTCTACTAAAATATCATATTTAACCCTGGTTATTCTTTAACTAAATTTGGGAAAATATAAAAATATCCCTTACCTCTCCTATATACACGTACCCTCGGTCACTCCTCACACATATATATCCTATCTCTTATTCTGTCATTCTCTCTCGTTAACACAAAATAGTCCCTTTTATAGAGGCATTTTTATCCAAAATTTATTTTTTATGGATTCAGGTGGACGTCCTAATTAAATGACAACTAAAGTTGACGACAATTTTGTACCGATTTTCGTTCAAGAGGATTATTAATAACAATGTTAAAATAAGGATATGACAATTCTACAATTCTTAAAATAGGGGATTTTTTTTTGCAATCATCTTTTGCCTTCATTCGTTGCTTGAAATAATAATAAAAAATAGAATAAGGCAATATATATAATCTCTTCTTTACACGTTCTTAGTTGAAAAGCTTCTATTAATCTTAAAAAAGAATGGGTCGTTGATTTGAAAGGATCTGTGGTGATTGACTTAGACGATTTGCATGGTAACTACGATATATGATTAGTCAAGAAATATGAGATTTGTACCGGTGGAAAATTAGTTCCTCATCTTCGTACCATATTTTTAATATTTATTTATTTGGGGAAGATCGTCCGGCACCCGTGAAAACCTGCAATCACCGGAGAGAAAGGGCGTCAGAAGGAGTCCTGAGCGTTACCCCAGGGGATAACTCTCTGATGCTTAAGTCAATATTTGGGGAGATGGAGAATGCAGTAGAAAAAGCGAGAGAAAGAGAGATGGAGGACGTTTGTGTAGGCTTGGAGGAGCGGTACATCTTTCGGAGGAGTGATTGCCGTGACAAGTGAGGGCTCAAAGAGTACTCGCTAGACGGTACGAGTGCTCGGGAGACAGCCGACACTCCGTAGGGACTTCTCTCATAGTAGCGAGTCGGTTCCCCTGTCTTTGAAGTTGGGTGTGTTTCTCTCGGTGGATTCCTCCTCTTGCTTGTTCATCGTAGTCTCATTTATAGGGGTTGTCCCGATGACGAGGACCTGTCCTTTAATAGGGAAAGGCGCAAGTCGTGGAGTAACGCCTCCCCGTGATTGTTGGGAGTTTCCCGTTGAGGGTCCGTTCCGTCGGAGTTGGACAGTTCTCTGACGAGTCTTACGGTACTTGGGAAGCGTGCTCATTTTTAGTGAGGTGGAGGCCGACGTCGTGGGAGGTAACGTTCGATCACCGGAGAGTCATCCGGCGGCCGTTACGCCTGCGTCGACGCCCTTTGTGCGTTGACGGATCCGGAGACTATCCGTCCTGAGCTGTCTGGGGACTGCAGCTGTCAGGGACCCGTTATATACGATATAGAGGCCTTAAGTGAAGCAAGTCTATCATAATGGATCCTATATTAGGTCGAGTCGATTTCACCCTCTTCAAGATTCATCTGAACTATTGTCATATGGATGAACTCAGCTCTGGCCTATTCAATCCTAAATTTTTGGTGGTTGAACTGGCCATCTAACTCCATCACCTTATTTGATCGCTTTTAAATTTTGGGAAAGCCGTCGGTCACACGGACTTATGGATAAGACGAAGTGCAGGGTTGTGGACCGACCAGTGTTGGAGGGGCCATGGCCCCCTCATTCTTTTATTCGAAGTAGTTTTTTTTGGAGTTTTGTGCTTTGTATCAACAAAAAGGGTGACGTGAATTAAAGAGGCGTCACACTTGGTCTCGCCGAGAAGAAGGCTCCATCAGTGACACGCGGAAAGTGAGATTATTATTCTATTTAAGACTTAATTATATATCTATTGATGTGAGAAGGATTACGACATTCATCAAATTCTTGAATGACTTGGTGGCCTATGGTTCAACACGTAGATATGTTGCCACTTATATATGTTTAAATATATTTGCTTATATAAATATATATATACATGTAGTGGAAAGAGAGTTGAATACTTCAAGTCCAAATGTAGATAAAATAAAATAGTAATGGAAATAGATTTATTAACATTGTTCCTTAACTAACTCCGAATTTCACTGTCACAAATAAAAGCGTGTCGCACATCACCTGACGATAAAAAATGAGTTGGACACTTTTATAAAAAGAGGGAGTGGTAGTGCATGTTTACTGATGTGTTATTATATTTGGAGTCAAGGAATTAGTGTGTTAATAAATTATTTTCTAATAATAATTAATTAATGGATGGCCTCATTTTTTAATAATTTATGTAACCCGTTACAAAGCGAAGATCCTATCCGCATAACAAGTGAGAGATAGAGAAGGAGAAAATGCTATATATATACTGCATAAAATTATACTCACTAATGCTGTGTATGATAATGGGTTAGGGTTTAGGACGAATATATCATTCGTCTTAATCGGGCGAACGACGTATTCAACCCCGACAAGTCGAATGAGAGTATATCTCTTTTTCTCACTGTAGAGGCAAAAATCTGATTTCTATGTCACATATTCCACTTCTCTATTTGTTTGTTGTGGAAGTAGTCCGGCACCCGTGAAAGTCTGTAAACACCAGAAGCAAAGGACGTCAGAAGGAGTCCTAGGCGTTACCCCAAGGGACAACTCTTCGATGTTTAAGTCAACAACGGTTTTAAGAAAAGAAACAGAGAAGAGCAGGGGAGAGGGAATGATAGAGGTCGTAGTAGGAGATTTGAGAGACGTGTAGATCCTTCGGACGAGTGCTCGCCGTTCCCAGTTGTCACTCGGAAAGTGCTCGCTAGGAGATAAGATCGTGCGAGAGAGATTCTCTCTCAGAGCGTAGACTGACGTGACCTCTCTTTCACTGTAGCAAAACTAGTGACTCTATTCTCTCTGTGCAGCTCTTGGCAGAAGATCTACCGTGTCCTTCTCTTCTCTGTCCAAGTCCCTTTTATAGGGGGTCGTCCTAGTGTCGAAGGCCACTCCCTTAACAGGGAAGGACGTAAGTGGTGGAGTAACGTCTCGAGTTTCTCGTTGATGGACGATTACCCCGGAGTTGGCCGATCTCCGGACGAGTCTTACGGCGCTCGTGGGGTGTGCTCGCCCCTTACGGGGTCGAATCCAACGTCGTGGAGGGTAACGGTCGGTCGTCGGAGGGTCTCCTGGCGGTCGTTGCGTCTTGACCGAAGCCTTTCATGAGCTGTCAAATCCGATGTCAAGTCGTAGTGAGTCGTGCCTTCATGGGCCGCGGCTGTCGGGGGCCCTCAGACGCGTTGGTCCCGGGTCGAGTTGGGCTCACTGTAGATGAACTCGTCATGGACCGAGTCAGATTTATCCTCCTCACTCACGTTTCAGTCTATTGACATAACGTATTCCATATTTTATTAAACCTGAGTATCGATGAAACCGACTTTCAACGGGCGAATACGCCATCCGATTGAAGCCTATTCCGTTATCAATACAGCATGAAAGAATGAACGGTGACATATCAAAGACGGAGAGGTATATACACGTAGGGATACATATGCAGACAACTACATAATTATTAGGGAGACAGACGTACTAAATCTGGCTAGTCTACTTGTCCATCCACATTCAGAAGAACAAAATGGTACATCGACGGGACCTCTTTCGCCAAAAGCTCACATTTAAACTTGTTCTCCTTCCACATAATATTTGAACTCGTTAAGAGTCATATTTATTGCAAATTCTATTCTTGTTGGTCCACGTGAAACTGTTACAAATTTATATTCTCTCTCCCTCTCTCTGATCAGGCCAGTAATTCACATGTAAAGAGTGAGTTGTGTGATATATACTTGTGGGAAGTATTACTCATTTGTTAACAATAACTGGCTGCAAACATTCCATTTGAACTCTACCCTATTCTCCCAGTCACAAGAGATTTCATTGATCGAGGCAACCACTTCTTGCGTCTTCTCTTTATTGCTCTGCACCTTTAGTAGGAAATGTCAAAGTTACATGTAGGACTGTCTATGGGTCAGATCTTTGATCGTACTTAGGTTGATTCAGTCTAGACTTAATTTATCAATATTAAAGTCTGAGTCCAATCCGAGTCCGAGTAGTGTTGGGCCGGATTGGGTCAGGTTAAATTCGACACTGATAAAAAAATATAAAGTACGACAAATATTCGATTTGATCTGACAACTTAAATAAATAATAATATAAAATAATAATATAAAATTTATTATATCACTGAATTAATTAGAGTTTTAATATTAATTATATAATTTATGTGAAAAGATATTTTTAAAATTTTTAATTAAATAAAATAATAAAACTTGAAAGGAGAAAAAAAAGAAAACAGATTGAGTTGATCCGTGGGCTAAATTCAAAGTCGGAACCTGATCCGTTGATCTAATCATGTCAAATTTTTAGACTTGCCTAAAGACTCACGTATAAAAGAAGATTTTTACGACCCCGACTTAAAATCGAGTCAGATCAATAAACCTATCAAACCGACCAGACTCGTTGACAAGCCCCAGGTGCATGACATCTTCCTCGCACGCATGCTTCAACCCTGCAAATGAGGGAGGGTCGAGGAAGGCGATGGAAACGGCAAAGACCCTCCTCCTCCCCCCTTTTCTCTGCCTGCAAAAGCATCAATTAGCAAGCAAGTATGCAGCTGTGGGTGGGGTTCCTCCCATGGAAGTCCGTCCTACCTCATCTACTCCTCGTTTCCATTCCCAGCCAGCACCCTTTCCCTCCCTCCTCGGCAACCGTGCTGCCCAACCCCCACAAGGGCCGCAACATCCCTCCTCATAAAGTCCCCTCCTCCTCCTCCTCCTCCTCCTCCTCCTCATCGTGCGTGCCCTCTGCCAGGAGACACGCACCCACGTGCATGGCCGCCTCCCCGCATGCTCCCCTTCCAATCTTCTCCTTTTGGAGCCGACAGGTATGGTAAAACCTATAAAATAGATTACGTGACAGGGTGACGACCTCCCTGTCCTCCGAAGCCTCCCTCTGCTCCTGGCTATAAACATGGGGGGATTTGTTATGGGTCCCTGTTCTTTTCAGTCTGGAGGACTCGATCTGGATGAGCTATATAATCCTTGCGAGTGCTCTGACCGGATCACGTGTGGTTTAAGGCTTGCGGCCATTCATGTGGCTTGTGCTGTGGGTGTACATTTTATTCATGTGGGGAGCAATTGATCTGTTTGCGTAGTTTTAAGAGGAGAGAGGTACCCCCCAAAAAATGGAATGATGGGGCATATGTGGAAATTAATATATGATTTTAAAAAAAAAATTTACTGTATCCCTCCCCAATTGTGCAAATTAATATATATACATAATATCTAAACGCTTGTAGGAGTAGTAGATCTAACAACCAGGGCATATGGATGAACTTCAACTTTTGGAGCAATTGCATCACTTGTACAAAAACTTCATCTTGCTCCTTGGGAACACTAAACAAGGTTTAAGATAAGAAAGAGAAGGGATCAACTTAATCATATTTTACCGCCAGGAAGGAATGCATCATCACAGTCCTGAAATATTAAGCAACTATTATGAGTTAGGGCCCCAAGGTTAGAATGTCCTCCTCCAAGTGCGGCATCTCCTTCATCTGGCCATCTCGGAGAGAAGCACCCCGCCTCCGACCCCCCACTCCACGAACCAAACCAAACCAAACTGTGCTCTCTCCCCATGCACACACCCTGCCGACGTTTACATCTATTCAATGATCCGGGGCCATCCAATCTAACGTGCCTGGCAGCAGCCATTAATAAATCAGACCAAATCCAACCCCGAGCTCATGTATGCAGATTGGAAACACCCCAACTAATGTAATAAGTTCATGTTGTTGTTGTGGGGTGGGGGAGGGCCCTAACGAACACACTGCATGCTCTTAAATTTTTGATAGAGATGCCATACAAAAAGATGCCGCTGCTCATCCATTAATAGCTCACAACCACCCACTGCCAACACGCAACAGGGCTCCTCCTTGCTATGATTCCCCAAGGACAGGGATTTGCATAGATTTTTTGTCCGAAGACAAATGGGTGTTTTGACAGAGTTAATACCACATGGTGATCACGGCTCCTGAAACTGATGAGAGATTTGTTGTCTCTCTACAAAATCTACATATGATTATTACCAGAATGATTGACAAGTATTCTTTCATGTGGTGCTTCAAGTCCCTCCAAGTCTGCACCTTTTTTAGCCTCCCTGACAGGAAAAAATTCCCTGTCGGCTTTCCATTTCTCTTATATTAAAGAAATGTAAAAATACAAAACAAGAATGAGGTTTCCTGTATTTACATTTCTAACCCTACCCGGCCTGGTCCGAACACCGCCCGCGCTCCTCCTCACGGGCCGTCCATGGCTACCGCGACCCTGCTCGGCAGCCACTCCCCGGGGCCGGGGCCGGCGCCTGCCCTCGGGGTGCACCCGTCCTTGGCCAGCAGGAGCCTGACAACCGGCCTGCCGCCGTCCGGCGCCGTCCCGTGGCTCATCAGCTGCCGGAAGACCGGGACCAGCACCCTCTCCGTCCACTCCTCAAACATGGCGGCGGGCGTCTCCCCGAACCAGACGCCGCCCACCACCCGGTCGAGCGCCTCCTCGTCGAGCCGCAGGGACCGCCCATCGCGGACGACGGAGCTGAACCGCCGGGCGATGGCGTCGGAGACCTTCCGCCGGAGCTCCCCGAAATCGACGGGCTTGAACACGACGGCCTCGTCCACGGCGCCGGCGAGCTCGGAGATGGGGGGCTTGGGGACAAGCCTGTTGAAGGCCACGAGCCTGCCGCACTCGTTGTGCTCGTGCTCCACGGTGAGGTCGCTCGAGTTGGGGGAGCACTCCGTGGCGGCGTCCTCCTCGCAACCGGCCGCCAGGTTCAGGTCCAGCGACAGCCCGGGGGGGGCGACCGTACGCTTCCTCGGCGGCGGCTTGCTGACGCGGTCGTCCTCGTGCATCCACTCGGATCGGCGCTTCCCGGGTTTCTCCCCCGTCACGAGCTTCAGCTGCATGCCGGACGTCGCAGCGAAGGATAGCTTCTCCTCGCACTGCATCAGGTCGTTCATGGGGGGATTGAGGTTCTCTGGCAGCGTCTGGGAGATCATGATGAAGATGACGCTGCCCAGTGTGACCTCCCGGCCGTGGGAGTCCGGCAGCCGCCCTCTCTCCATGGCGCGCCTCAGGCTCCCCTGGACGAGCATGTCCGCGCTGTCGATGTCCTCGAGCACGACCACCGAGAAGGGGTTGCGGCGGACGGCCTCCACGACCCTGTCCAGCGCGGTCTTCCCGCGGAAGGTGGCATTGGGCCCTGCATTATCTCCCTCCGCCTTTGAAGCGCCGAAGCTGACGGTGACCGGGCGGGTGCCGGCTACGAGCTCCGACAGCGCCATGGCCATGTTCTTCTTCCCCACCTTGTCGGGTCCCATGAAAAGCAGCCATGCGTCTCCCCTGCTGCCGGCGCCCTGCCGTTTGCTGTCACCGGACTTGCACTGTATCACGGTGGCGGCCACCAGTGACGCCGCCTCGGGCTGCCAGGTGACCTTCTCGGTGAGCCCCTTGAACAACCGCTTGAAGGAATCCAAATCCACATTGCACACAACCTTGTTGTCTCTGTTACGTTCGGCAAAGCCATCCTGCGTGCACCCAGCAGCATCCTGGAGCCGCTCCTTGTGGGAGTCCTCCATGGACTTCTCTAAAGTCGGCTTAGCGCGCCCGAGAACGAGGTCGGTCCTGACAGGGCTTCGGGGCGGGGAGGCATGGCGCCCGGAAGCGTTCGTCGCCGGGCCGGTCTGGCTGCACACTTGAACAGGGCTACAGGTCAGTGCAGGCTGCGGCTTGGGCGGGAAATTTTGCCTCAGGAGCAAGCTTGAGTTCTGCATGTTCAACATAGGGGGCGGGAGCAGCGGGTTTACAGGCTTGTCATGGCCAACCCCTGCTTGATGGACACTGGGATGGAGACGGGAGCACGTCTCAGTCCATCTCTTGAGCAGTTCTTCTGTGCTCCGCCTCCGCTTAAGCTCCTGCTCCTTCGCCTGCAACAAACAGCACAAAAAATTTAGGCGCGAACAGATCGAGTTAAGAAGTAGCTGCCAAGGACAATGTTGGTTGCAAACTCTGGAATTTGCATTGCTTTCCCCGTTTCGATGCCAACCTGCAGCTGGGTCGCGGGCGGCTTGGCGTCAGCGCTGCCGAGGTTGGCGAGCTGCAACCATGGAGGCAGGGCATGCCTGGGCTCGGGCTTCGACTCCTTGGAGGACTTCTCGAACTCGTTGGCGACGAGCTTAGCGAGCTCGCGCTCGTAGCCCTCTGTGCAGGCAGGGCACATGGTCTTCCGGGAAGGTTCTACGTTCTCCGACGGGCGTCTCGCCGGGATGGTGGGGGTGGCGGCTCCGATCGGGGAGAAGCCCTTCTGAATGGAGAGCGACTCCACGGAGCTACTCAGGATTCCTTTGCCTCCAATCCTGGAATTGGAGAGAGAACAAGAACAAAAACGGATCAAAAATTCGAGCTTTGGAGAATGCCCAATCGAAGGATCATCTCGGTGAAGAGAGAGAGAAAAGAAGAGCCATGGAGTGGCGTTGTTCACTTCTAAGCTCATACATGGATCCCACTAATAACTATGGCAAGAATGAGATTAGAGTTTTCTTAAAAAATATTTCTTTATAATATTAGCGGATTAGGTGAGTTTAAAACTGTGGTTTTCTTTTCTTAATTTCAGAGTTAGAAAACTAGTGGAAAGATAACTTGGAAAAAATATCCCCACTGGTTTGTTCATAAGATCCACTTTTTTCAGAGGAAAACAAAGCTTAAGATCGCTAAAATTGTCCGTGTCTAGTTATCCGGCCCTTCCTGTCCCAAGACATAACTTCCCTTCATTTCCTCACATCACAGTTTATGCTCTCCTCAATTTTTGATATTCTTTAATCCAGAAAAGCAGAATATGTCCCTTTTCCCAAAGAATAAACACTTTTCAAAAACCTAATCCACTCTATGCTACCTCAGGCGCGTAAGGAGGAGCACAGAACAGGTTTTATGGAGGACCCAGACTGCAAACACCCATTTTACTCTTATAATCCTGTCTAGAAGGAACTTTCTGCTGTCCATGCATGCGTATTTCCCTACTTCAGCTCCAATTAACACAAGAACTGGATGCTATGCAGACATGAAACCTATCAAATCCAATTCTAATGCTTCAAGATCTCAAAATAAATAAAAATTGAGGGAAGAAACCTCTAATTCCTTGCTTAATCTTTCTACCCATTGTTTGGTTTATAATCAAGAAGCAAAAGAACAGAGACTGCAAGCGGGAAAGATGCAAACTTTGGCATGCATACCTTGGGAGCATGCCGCCGGGGAGGGGTGCCCCGGCGGCAATGGGCACGGCCTGCAGGTCCCAGTCGTTCTCCATAGTGGGGTGGTAGACCTGGCACCTGAGATACGTCGCACAGGTCGCCGTCCCGATGAGCCAGATCCGGCCACCGCCGCCGGCATCCGCAAACCTCCCCAGGAGTTTCGCCATCTCCGCCACGGCGGCCCGGCCCACCTCCAGGACGACCTTCTGCTGCTGGTGGATCGGGACAGAGCCCGGGGTGTCCCCGATCCCGCCGCCGGGGCTCTCCACGAGCCACTTGAGGTTCCCCAGATCGACAACCACGCCCTCGGCGTCCCCGACGGCCCTGCTTCTGAGGCGGAGGTCGATGGAGTTGCCCAATTCCTGCAGCTTGAGGGGTATCTGGGATCTATCGGAGGCCAATTGCTTTTCCAGGGAGATGACCTCGACGTTGCGCAGGGGACCCTCGCCGGCCTCTCTCTTCTCTATCATCTGTAACACCTCCTTCACGAGCGCCTCCGGCTCGGAATCGCTGACCAGCACCGGGTTTCGCTTCTTCGCCCTCAGCAGTATGTCGAGCACCCTCTTCACTTCTTCCCTTCTTTTCTGCTCAAACCCGTTGCCGCTGACGCCACCGGTGCTCCCCTGCTGCTGCTGTTGTTGCTGCTGCTGCAGTCTGGGGTTGAGGTAAAGGTTCCTGTTTCCGGGGAGGAGAGGAGCCCCCGGGTTCGTCAGGGGAGGGCGGAGCCCGCCCAGCTGTCCGACTGCGGCGCCGTTGCCAAGGGGCCGAGGATCGGCGGACGCGCATGATAACGACGGGGGAAAGGTCGTCTGGGCGGTGGCGGCCGGGGACGGGGCGGAGGCGACGAAGGACTGCTGGATCGCGGCCTTGACGGCGGGGCTGGAGAAGCTCGCCTCGCGCATGACGCGGCTGACGCCGGGGTCGTCGAGGATGGAGATGACGAGCTGCTCCAGTTCGACCTTGACGGCCAGCAGCGGTTGCTGCTGCTGCTCGGGGCAGCCCCGGCGCTGGTGCGCTTGCGCCCGCTTAAGCGCCGCCATGAGCGCGTTCGAGATGGGCGGCTGCTCGAGGCCATTCCCGCCGCCGCCCTGGCCGGAGGACGAGGCGGGCGGATTGGAATTGGGCGGCGGCGCCGACGAGGGGAGGCGGTCGAGGGCGACGGAGAAGCAGAGCTCGAGGGCACGGCACTGGAGAGGGTGGGAGGAGTTGGGGTGGGAGCGCACGCAGGCCTGGCGGAAGAGACCGGTGGGGGAGGCGAGCAGGGTGGCGGCCACGTGTAGCGGCGTCGTCTGGCTGTGGCCGCGGCGCGCCGCCTCCGCGATGGACTGGTTGAGCACGCTCGCCGCCTCCGGCGTCAGCGTCTGCTGGATCGTGCTGAGCCCCGCTCGCATCCTTCTCCGATCCCCCCCTCACCGCCCACCAGCATACACACCTCCACCGCCAATCTCTCTCTCTCTCTTCTCCTCCTGCCAAGAACGTATCTCTTGAACTGCGACAATCACTATATAATAATAATCACAGAACCCACCAATCAAACACAGATGTAGACTGGAGAAGCAGAGAGAAGAATGAAACTCGATCAAGAACTGCCCCCAAGAAGGGTCTTGTTCTGCGAGGGGTGGGTCTGTCTCCTCTGCAGCCCTCTCCTCTCCCCTCCACCGCACCCAGAAGGGAAAAGAATATGAACTTTCCGTGCGTCACTTTGCTCTCAAGCCACCTCCTAGCTTTCCCAGCGATGGTGGGGGGAGGGATGGGTTTCTCTCTTTTCTTTCTCCTTGTGACTGGGTGTGTGTGTGAGAGAGAGAGAGAGAGAGAGAGAGAGAGAGAGGGGAGGAAGGAGGGGGAGAAGGGAACAGGGGGAGAAAAAGTTGTTGCCTTTTTCTGCAGCTCTTCCTCCTCATAAACGTTTTTGTGACGGCGGGTGGGGGGTTCAGGCTGCCGGTGGTGGCCTTGTTCTTCTCCTGCTTTGCCCTTTTTGTTGTGATAAAAGGGTATACACCACCTCGTTGTCATTAACCGATGAAAGAAGAGGCTGGGGGTGTACTTTGTTGTGTCTCTCTGACCTCCTCTCTGCCGCATAAAAGTTTCACCACATGGCCTGCGGGGCAATTCGTAGTTAATTGGAGCCCGGGATAAAGATGATTAAATTTTTATTACTCTCTACGTCATTATCATAACAAATAACTTATATTACATATAATTAATATATCTACGAATAAATTGTGGACGGTTTTCTACTCTCCTATGTCTCAAAAGCCTAATAAAAAGAGGATGTGACATGAGTTGTACGGAAGGAAGAGGGAAGATGTGGGAGAAGGGATAGGGGGATAGGAGGAGAGAGGGTAGAAGCGAATAGAGAGAATAGAATCTTCTTTCCCCCTATCTGTTTACATCAGGTCTCCGGCCTAGACTCTGATTTGTATCCACCTCCCCCCCCCCCCCAGGGGGTAGATAGATGGGTCTATCTATGGAGGCCCCTTTATTTATTTCTCCCTCCCCCACCTCTTTGCATTCTGTCCTCTCTTCCTTGATTCATTACGCAGACGCATCAGCTTTCACTAGGATCGCTCTAACCTCCCCAAAGTTCATCATAGCCTTTCTCTTCCCTGCACTTCCACTGTGCACCGCTCTAATGCAAAACAGTGTCCACAGTTCACACGCAAAACCGGGGGGGGGGGGGGTTCCCAAGGAGGGAGGCGGCCTTTTTGGTGTAGGATTCACTTTATCCTCATGCCCGTGTTCACGTCATCCACCCCCTCCCCTTTCGCACTCCTTTTTATGTAAAGAATTGCTAAAAAACCCCGAAAAGAGTTTTAACCCTACAACTACTTTGGCGGGTAAAGTTTCGTGACCTGCGTAGAAAGTGAGTAACTCCCAATCAACCGACCCCATCTCCAGAAATGGGTTACATTAACCCATTAGAATAACTTTATTCTTATCTAATTAAAAGGAAAACAGCCGAGAAGCAAACTAATTCGAGTAGATTATAGAACTCTGAGTTATGTTAACCCCATTATCCAAGCCGTGCTCGGGGTCTCCAAAAAAAAAAGTTGCCCTTTTGAGGCCAAACAGGGGGAATCGCCATCATAGGCGTGGATATCCCCCTTCTCCTCTGGGTCTCTCTCCTCCCCCGCCAGACTGCGCACGCTGGCTTTGCCCTTTCTAACGCGTCGATCGAATCACCCCGGCCGGCCGCTTGAAACGGGAGCAACTTTTGGAATTTATCGAAGGGATTCGTGATTTCGGATCCCCTCTCTCTTTTCCCCTCCTTTTATTCAACTTTTCATGGCTTTGTGAGTGGTGTGGTTTGGTTTAACCATCAATCTCTCACCGTCGGGTTCTCATTTGGTAGCGTTAATTTGGCTTTATTGATGTGACATGGAGTGAGCCTTTATCTTGTGAAGAAAATGCGAGTGATCAAGTGGTGATTGATCATGACCACATCTTTGGCCAATATATATCGTGTATACAAGATCGGCATCAACGCAGGTGCTCCTTGTGTAATGCACATTTCGAATCTCCTCTCCTGTTCATGGGTTGGTGGCTCCCTGCAGTTTGGCCTCTCTTTTTTTTTTATTATTATTTCCCCCTACTTATATTTGCTTCCCTCTCGATACCTTGCTCGAGTACGTACCGACCACATGGCATGAACTGCCTAATTAACTAGGACATGCCTTGATCAGTCATTTGTTTAGTGACCCCAGTACCTCATTCCCATGGGGGTTAATCTTCATACGATCCCACATGCGCCCATGACAACATCTATACTATCTTATGAAGACATGGTTTGTACTATGAACTTAGCTGTGTGCCATTTCATTGTGCAGAAAAGACTTGAAGAGAGAATGTGCTCTCTTGCCCTCTTCTTGTTTTTCTTTCCTTCTGATTCTCGGCGCACATTTATTAGAGCTGCAAAAAACAAAAAACAAAGGGAAAAATGAAACAGCCCTGGCTAGCAGGATTCTATCCGACCTTGTGCCCTTTTGTTGGCAGTGCAGTTGGGTTATCGCGAAAACGCCACGAATAGATGCGGACAAAACGTTAAAAATGAGCACTTGAATTTAGAGAGAGAGAGAGAGAAAAAAAAGACGTACACCGAAAAGTCTTAATATTCGCTCGATACGTGTCATCGAACGGAGGAAATCTCCAAATGGGCGACGATACCGGAGAGAAGCCGTTTAAAAAGTTGCATACGAACATTAATACAAGCGACAAATTTTCTTTATAAAGACGAGCTTGATGGCCAAGATTTCAAGTAAGGAGACTTTAAAGTTCATTAATTGTGTACGTACTCAACTAGCGAGTTAATTAAGGGTCACTTTGTTAACGGAATAAGTCTCGAGTAGAATGAGTTATTCCATTTTTTCACCATTGTTTGAGTTTGATAACAGAGTTAAATTATCCGAGGTCGATTAAGATAAAAGCCCTTATTCTAAGAATAATACATTATACCATTTTTATAGAATGAGTTATTCTTAGGGTAAGAACAAGTTATCAAACTGAAAAAATGAAAAGTTAAAGAATAACTCATCTTAACCCATCTCATGTGAATTATCCTAACCTATTATCAAAGAGGATCTAAAGAAAAAAGAATCTACCATACCTTAAGCTCAAGCCCCAATAGTGTATTGTAGCTTTGATTAACTACCATCCCTCACCTTGCAAGATAACATGTTAGATTTAGGTAAAATATACCATGGGAGTACTCCCTATCCATCTTAACGCCATATGTACGCGTGAGCTCTGACACATTCTATTCTACATACGGAGAATCTAATTTCTTTAATTGGGTGATATACTATTAAACTAGTGACCATGCTTGATAACAGGTTAGGTTTAGGTAAAATATGTTAATCAGGATAGGGCGAGTTATTATTTGTTTCATATATTTTTTATTAATTGAGATCGGATAGGGTTAAAATAGATCAATTTATTCTTAATAAATAGGTGAAATAAGTTAAATAATTTTAATTTAAATTAAGAGTCAAGTGGATCGTCCCGAATAAATCATCTATCTCTAATTTACTCCGATATTAAATTCACCCGTGACCATAGATGGTTAAGAGTTCAAAGAGACGTACGTCCATGGATGATGATGATAAGCAAACGGACGAAGCATACAAGGCGTCGTCAACGGCGCCAGACGATTTTGAAAACCCCCAGTTGAAGCCCAACCTTTCCAGAAGCTGACGCCATCGGACCACAATGCACGTACTTTGTTGGCCGAGGCAAGTTGGGCTTCGTGGACGACGAAATGCCCCTCATGACACTGCGCTGGTAGACAATTTACCAATGTGCCACCCGCAGGAAGGAACATTCCCAAAAGCCAGTATGTCAAGTCAACAACACAACCACAAAGTTGTAACAAGATTGATGAGACAGTGTCAAATCAATATAACAATTTACGCATATGATATGTATCCTCAATAGTATGCCATGTTGAGATATCCAAGCAATGGGCATTTGCGCTAATTTATAAAGGGAAAAGAGTTAGCATGGCTGAAGCCCTCCGAGAAGACATCAAGGTAAAGGTACATCCCCCGAGGGATGCGATATTGGGGTTTCCTAATTTTGCTAGCTTCCAAGTCACTATTTTTTAAAGAATTTTTTACATAGAATTATTATTATACATAAAATTATAATTATATTATTTTAAATATATATAATAATATATAGTATCACTATTTAAAAAAAATTATAAATATGTCACCGATGTTAACTTTTGTCAATGGGGTTTTTTTTAAATATTTCTATATTCTCGTTGATTGATTGTCAAGTGATCAAAATACCTTTCTCTATCATAGAGAGAGAGAGGGAGAGAGAGAGCAACATAGGGTTACAAGTCGGTGCCGGGGAGAGGGGAAAGCGTGTGACAGGGGGAGAGGGGCTATAGGCCGATGACTGGGGGAGGGGGAAGGGGGGTGACAGGGGGAGGGGGCCGTAGGCCGATGGCGGGGGGATAGGGCTGGGGGCCACATGCCAGTGGCTGGGGGAGGGGGAAGGGGGTTACAAGGGGAGGGTGCTACACGCCGGTGGTGTGGGGGATGGGCGATGGGGGCCACAGGTCGGCAACTGAGGGAGGGGGAAGGAGGCGGCAGGGGTCGCAGGCCAGCGGCCGTGGGAGGGGGAAGGAGGTGGAGGTAGGTCGGTGAAGAGGAGGCCCCTTCCCCGGTGACAATGAGAGGGGGAAGGGGCCTCTGCCACCTCCCCTCCGATGCCATCCACCTCCTTGCCTGACAGAGCCTGATCGAGTATCTGTTAGGGCTTCGAAAATTCGTCGAGGAGAAAGGAGAAAGAAGATGGCACTCTTTACATTTTGACTCTAAAGACTCATTATTTTTTATATACTCCTGTTAGATGTGTTATTTATATTTTAAGATTCTATTTATGATTTTTTTGTTAATAATTTAGACCCTAAGACAGATAATCGTGGATATTTTTATCTTTTCTCATATCTAATTAGACCTAATCATAGTTAAGTTGATAGATAACAATAGAGGGTTAAGGTGGATGATATATTTACAAGTTTTTTGAAACAATGGTGATACATATGTTAACACGTTTTCTGGAATGATATATCTGTAATTTTATTTATAATAATATTTTTTACATATTTTTTTAAAAAGAAGATCTTGAAAAAATAGAATGGATAATCTATTGCTCGAGTCGCGCGACGAGGATTACAGGAGAGAACATAAATGGACGTGCAGAGGGTGAGTGAAAAATTACCTGACGTGTAGTTCTCAATTTCTAACCGTAAATCTCTAATTTACCGGCACATTAATTGTATAAAGGCAGATACACTTATAAGTGATATTATCAAGTATTGAATTCAAGACATCAGATGGCCAAAATTGAGTCCTAAATCAGCTATGTTAAATTTAATATTATCAAAAAAATAAATAGAGGAAATAATTATAATATTCTATAATATAAGAAGAAAATAAAATAGCGACAAGACATGGAGACGACGGTGACCAGTCGGCCGCGGCTCACAAAAGAATCGCGGGCTACTTGCACCGTCCATTCATTCACGACAAGTTGCAAAGGGCCGGTCGGTGGTGGTGGTGGCTACGATGGGGGGGAGGCCGCACGTGAGGGTTGGCACGCGTGCGTGTGTGAAGTGCATCGTTAGAATCTCTAGTCTTCTCCGTCCATTCTATCTTCGTCCGACCGCATCCTCCGACCTTTCCAAAAAGCAACTCGAAGACTTTTGGGGGAGAGAAGTAGAGAGAAGCTCACCCCTCGGCTGCGGCTATTATCACCCTTCTGTCTCCCCACCAAAACCACATCGATCCAAAGCATAATATTTTAATTACGTACTACTCCCATAAGCCATCACCCCCTCCTAAAAAGGGGAGGGGAAGGAAGGGACGACTGACCTGATCACTACTTTTTAATTATTTTTTCACATTCCAACTCCCTAATTAATAAGCCTTCCTAATTAACGCGGCCACCTTTCATCAGTTGTGGTGGTCATCTTAATTTGATCCCCCCCCCCCACCCCCGGTTCAAACTTGTAGAGATATAATTGGGAAGGTTGGGGGGAAAGCTAATTGAAACGGAAAAGGTGGGAGTACTCCGGGGGGGGGGCATTAACTGGCTCTTTTTGTTGCGACTTTTTTCATGCAAGGGGGGGCACCCCACCTACCACACCACGAGGGCCAGGAGAGGGGGGTGCCTTTATTTGCCCGGCAAGCATCCGGGGAAGGGGGGTGGGGAGCCAGGGAGTAGAAGCCACTCATTGGAGACTCCCCCATGCGCAGGAGCCCAGCTCGATCGATGGAGCTCTTCTGGTGCTAATTTGATTGGGAATCATGAGAGGAGAGGAGGAGGAGGGGTCTTAATTGGGAGAGCAAAGGGGGAAGGGGCGATCGAGGTGGGGTGGGCATGGATGAGCTCATATCAGCCTTTCCACTGGTGCAACTGATCAGGTGCTATTCTCTCTCCCACCACTCCTCCCCAGGAGATGGTGCATATCATGCTGTTCAAGAGGAACTTTGAAAGGAGGAGGCCAGTGCTGATGTAATTAATTAAAGGAGGGTGTTGTTTTGAGGGGGGGGGGGGGGTTGAGGGGATGGGGCGCTCTTTTAATTACACAGGACTTTTGGAGGGGGGAAAGGCAGACACTTCATACTTGATCAACCGGCACCTGGTTTTAGTGTTATCTGTCTCACAAATAATAGTAAGTGGGAGACACTCCGATCGATCTTGCTGAGTTTATCTCGCTCATACACAATCTCAGTACACTCGAATAGAAGGTAGCTAGGAAAGCACCACATTCAGTATGGTGATCAAATTAATCAAGATAAAATCCAATTACATCCCACCCACGTATATATATATATACCGGCACACCCTTCCCCATTTACTGTGGAATTAATCACCTTTTGAGAGATCTCCAGTCGGGCAACTAACTTGGATTAATCTTATAATCCAACAAAAGATGGACAAACCCCTCCGGTCCCTTTAATTTACAAGCTAGAGCTGCGCAGGGAATTAAAAGGAGCCATGCATACAGGTAGGGGGATCGAGGAGAGTGCCATGCAAATTTATAAAGGTGGGATTGTTTGGAGGAGGGGGAGGGGAGAGTGCATGGGAGACACGCAAATTTGTAAAGGTTGGATTGTCTGGAAGAGGAGGCTTTGTGTGACGTTGGGTTATTACACTCCGAAAAGGACAACGGCAGCCCGAGATATATGTGCCTTGTGCGCATAATTAATTAATGGCATCCATGCATGCATGGTGACTCTTAATTATTAATAGTTCTTCTTTGGCTTGCGATTCCTTAAAACCTGCGAACAATAGAAAACCCCACTAGCTAAAGCCATGGAAAAGCTCTGGCTCCATTGGTGACCCAGCTACCTTATTTCCTCCCCGGCCTGTTCTTCTCACTAAAGATATATATATAGATCAAGTGTTATATTAATGTGAACCCAAGAGATTGTCCCTCTCAGATGCGGGGTTAGGTTAGGGTTTTCCATTTCTTTTTTTTCCCTCCCTAAATAAAAGTTGTCAAATAAAAGATCCGTACGCGTGATGGCTGTGATCCCTAATGCATGAGAAAGGCCCCGGTCATCCATGAAGTCTTCTCCATCAGAAATGATGCTTAAAAGTTAAAAATGGCATCACCCATCTTTAATTGTGTCCATGCCATCAAACAACTAAAAGGATCCCCAACTAACCCACATATGTACTCTGACCCATCGCTTATTATTTATAATTCGCCCATGCTTCCATGTACCGTAGAATGATGGACATCAATCATATTTTTCTGTGTGTGTGTAAATACATGCGTACGATTAAATATACTTCTTCTGCAGATACATGTACGGTGTACACATATCCTACAGGCTACAACCCTGTCATGCCCTCTTGAATATGTATACGTGGGGATGGACATGTACAGCCTTCCATCTTCCTCCCGATCGAACAAGGCAGCAACCATGGACAAATGACAACTGGCCAGAGTATACTCTTTCAACCCCACTGGGGAGACCACGTACGTACACGCTGCGCATGTGGCCCTTCGCCACAATCACTATCTATCAGATCATTACATCTAGCGGTAGCCAAGGAGTTAAATGGGGTATGTAGCTAGACAGGGGACCATGCACATATGATGCGAGTTGGCGAGGGCACCAGTTTGTTCACCAACCCTCCAAGAAGGGCCATTAATGAAGTGATCATCTGCAATCCAACTGCATTCTCTCCCCTCTCCCATCTGCCATCCAAAAAATGTTAGACGGTGTTCCCATTTCATGCCGTAGGTAGTCTACTCTGCGATCGGAAAAAAATCTCCCACGAACGATCCAAAATGGTGCTACCAAGAAAATGGTGTAACCATGAACCCTTGGACCCGCCAAATCATACGATTTTGTTCATAGAATCCGTAGGACTCGGATCAGGTTGACGTTTACAAGGGAAAGAAGGGATTCAAAACCCCCTTCACCTGTGGAGAAGGAATACGGGTATACATGAAGGCCTCATTATAGAGAGGAGCCATTTGTAGGCAAACAGTGTAGGAAAAAAGTTGAAGAGGTCCAAGTGGATGCGTACCGCGTATCATGAGGTTGCGAAAGGGAAAGGAGGAGGAATAAACAATAATTACCCAAAGGAAGGAGTGAACCCCCTTTTCCATGATTTACCTGTGAATAAAGAAAGCTTTGAGATCGTAATAAATCTTTTGAACGGCGGGGATGGAGGGTTGGGGGGGGGGGGCATGCAGGGCTATCCTTTCGAGGGTGACCCCCCCCCCCACAATATATATTAATATATAACAATAAACGGGATGCCTACTCATGTTCCCAAGCGAACAATGCCATATAATGTTTTGCAAGGGTGGGTTTTGGAGGATGAGCTGCATGCCCTGTACGTACGGGTTGTCCAATTCAGCTCCCGAGGAAGTGAATCATGCGCGTGATCTTCCTCGAAGGAACCGAATCAAAAATCCCCAAGCTGATTTTATTAAGGAATCATGCCAAGCATACTCCTTCATGTAAAAAGCGTTTCTCATGCGTGTGCTCGGGGACAAGCGTACGTGAGCAAAAAAGCACGAGCAGGGTCTTTTGGGAGGATTAGATATCGGATACACATATGCCTGGCTAGCTAGAATCCTCGATACTGGACAGTCATGCATGACGAAGAATAATTAGTTTAGATGCAAGGGGTGATTTATCGTGGGTACAACTTTTGTGATGTGGGATATCGATATGTTTGAACGTTGATCTTTTAGACGGACAAGCAATTGCAGGGTGATGCTCCAAGTACCACTTGTAATTAACTCACGTATTATTTATTTTTGAGAAGATTCTTTGTAATCCTTGTCACTTTTTGAAATTGCATATATGACAATAGTTGTAGGTTTCTAATAAATAATGAAACCAAGTTATAATCAAACCCCAAGGCTCAAGTGCATGCAAACCTTCCTCCCAGCTAGTGTAATCTTTGCTAGCTCGATCGACAGGGTCCATGGTTAATAGAACCGATGGTTGATAAGGGTAAAATCACATGCCGGATGATCCTTCGACGATCGAACATTACTCTCGCCATCATTGGCCACGACTCCAGTAAAGGTGAGCATGACTTACGGGTGCCGTAAGACTCGCCTAAAGGTCGCTCGACTCCGGAGGAACAGATGTCCAATGTGAAATTCCCAACGATCGTGGGGAGACGTTACACCAAGACTCACGCACTTCCCTGCTAAGGGTTAGGCCTCCACCGCGAGGATAACTCCTATAAATGGACCTCCTATTAGGGACAGAGGAGGGACACACACAGATTCATACGCGAACAGATAGAATAATAGAGCAACAAAGACTCTGACACATGCTACACTACGCTGACAAGCCAAGAGAGCGCCTTCTACAAAATAGAGCTCCGGCCCTCTTTCGAACACCCCTCTAGTCTAGTGAGCACCCTCTGAGCACTCATTGGGTGTGACGAGCACTCCTCCGGAAGTCCGGCCATCACCCCAGATTTGATCTATCGACTCACATCCTTCTCTCTCTACTCTATTTCCTCTCGATTCCCTCGTAACGAGGTCATGACTTAAGCATCGGAGGATTATCTTATGGTATAACACCCAAGACTCCTTCTGACGTCATTTCGATGGTGTTTGTAGACTTTCACAGATGATCAGATGATCTTTCTCAATAAATAAATCTTAAAAATATGATCGACAATTCGAGAGATCATTTTTTTTCTATCTCTACGATAGTGATAAATTTCACCCCGATGAACTAGCAAATGATCCAGAATGGTTAATATATAATTATGCGACGCACCAATCCGCCGTTACCCAACGGCATACAAAACAAAGTGCCCCGTTAAGTACCCTCCGTTCATAACACCTACCTCTAGGCTGCATCGGAGTATTAATACCTCCCATCATATAAGTCGGCAGAGGAGAGAGAGAGAGAGAGAGAGAGAGAAGCAAATCCCATCTGCTGCGATCATTCCCCAAAAGGAGCCCGGACATGTTAACATAGTTCCCAAGGTCCGTTACTACAAAAAAATCACAGGCATGTAGAGAGAGAGAGAGATGGGTGCACCGACCATTCCCTTTTAAATATATAGCTCAATTGCATATTTGTTCGATATATAAACACTAAAATAAAATGTGATTATAGTGACAGATAATTTGTGACGATTTTTTTTTCACGAATTAGAGATGAATTTGTTGCGAACGAATAACTCATGGCAATATTCAGTGTTGCGCGTATATAGACACGGATTTACGACCAATCATATTCATTGCAATGAAAAATTAAATTCAAGCGTAGATTAGCGACCAACAGCATTATGTCATAAAGTTTATTACTTTTTGCCGTAGAATAGCGACAATACTTTATCTATCGCAACAAAATTGAAAATTTAGAGACGGATTACCGATTACCTTCTGTCGCCCGATAGTAAAAAAATAATTTTAAATATTTTCATAAGTGTATATATTTTTGACCGATTAGACTCTATCCAATATTCGTCGTTAACTTAAGAAATGTTAGCGATGGATTAGAGATAAAAATAATATCTGTCAAAAATAACAAAATATAACTTCTTAATTTTAGCGATGGATGAGAGACGATAACATATTCATCGCTAAATGTAAAAAAAATGGTGACTTAGCGATGAATAAGTTTTGTCGCAAATTTTAACATATTCTTCCCTAGTTGTTGATCTGTGGCAGCCAAATTAGCATGTTTGTGCGTGTAGAGAGAGAGAGAGAGAGAGAGAGAGAGAGAGAGAGAGAGAGAGAGAGATGGGTGTTGGGTATATTTGTTTACTGATAATAGAGACGTTCCATGTTGCGTGGAGTGGAGAGGATAGGAAATCCTGTTCTCTTCTCTTCTCTGGTACGACTCCCAGGCCCCAGCCATGTGACAGCTCCTGCAGAGAATTTACTCCACCCGTATTAAATGTGTAAAGGTCTCCCCCACACAAAAAGATCAAATTCGCCTTTCTATTCCACTGACCCCATTAATGGCTACGAAGGACGACGACGACGAGAGAGATCGAGAGAGAGAGAGTGTGGCGGCCTTCCCGGGAGGGAACAGGTGAAGGCCGGAGCCTCTAGGACCGCGCTGCTTTGATGAGCCATGAAAGGGGGACCTCGAGCCCGAGTCTCCGTGGTGCCACGCCTACGTACATGCAAGCGCCCCGCCCCCCCCCCCCCTGACCTTCGTACTCGTGCTGATCTGATCGCACGTCATTAAGGAAGAACAACACTGCTTGTCCACCCTCGTTTTAAAGGAATGTTTTGGCGAGTCTCATTGAACTAATAAAACCAATTAACTAAATTGATGACTGACTTAATGATGTATCTCGGTCACATGTGCACTCTAATCCCGTTGTTAAGTTGCCTCCTATAATCATCATGCAGCTGATCTATGAATTACTCACTACTGGAATGATTGGGGATCATGTGCATATGCTATCAAATGTTTTTTAGAATTTTTGTAAATATATTTTTTATCTTTTATAGTTTATCATACTTATATCTATACTTATAACCTCTAACAATTATCAAACTACTCCCGACTACTTCCAAGTTCGATTAATTATAGTTATTTTCTCGCCGTAACTTCTACGTACTTGGTTAAAACAAATGGACTATGTTGGATTTGATGATTTAAAAATTTCAATGTTTGAGTCCTTGTGTGATTTTATCTTATATTAGAGGATGAAAAAAATTTCATCTACTTTTAATTAGGACTCTTTACTACCTTGTGCGCTCCTTTGGGGACACTATAATAGTTGGGCTATTTGAGTTTATTCGGCTCTTTAATCCACTTTCTATTTAACGCGCACAAGTACTGCCTTTCCTTATCGGTGCCGTGTCGTGCGTGCGTGTGATATTCGATGTTTAATTTTCTTTTATTATATTTTTTTGACCATTTGACCAAGTGTCTCTTGGTTTCTATTCGCGTCTCCTCGGATTGTATCCCGCATCTCTTTAGAAACGGAAGTGTATGTTCGTGTGATTGACCAATTTTAGACTCCCGTTGTAAGTCAATTTAGGGGAGAAATTCTTCTCAGGGTTAAACTAACGCGAACTGTGCATCCTCTCGTTTTCTTCCTCTCTGTCATCTTTCGCTGCAAGAGCTCGAAGTGGTCAGTTGTAGTGTTTGCCTCGGCATCATAATTTAGAGTGTGTCTTTACACTGTCATCGTTTGGGTCATCGTATCTTGGGGAAAATTTTACCGTGGAGTCTATTGCACCGTGTAGGGGCAAAATCGCTCTAAAGAAAATGACGTTGCGTTTCGACACGAGTTTGATCTTTCTAAATTTAAAATTTATATTCTATTTGTTGATCGACCTGATATAGAAATCTCTCGATTGTGCATCCACGAAGAAATATATATTTATATATTTTCCAACCGACTACAGGTCAAGCGTCGAAATGATAAAAGTAAATGAGACCGTTATATATGATGTTTGTGAGATCACGAGTCTTAATGATGCTTTTTAATTTTTAACATTTTTTAATATTTTGCATAGCATCTTTTAAGAATATATATATATATATGTATATATATATCTATACATATTTTGTGTATCTTCTGTTCAGGAGTATGTTTGACAATTTTTGAGAGTCAACTAAAACTTGATTTCAGTTAACCGGAGGAAGTCACCCTGCAGAGCGCTGCATAATATGCTCACTTCTGCTACTTGCTGGATGCATGCTGCAGCTGCTGCGAGCTAGCTTGCTCATCATGTGTAATCTAGCTAGTAACTCCCGTTGTTCCCTCCATTACTCTGCTCCAGCCGCCCTTCCAAACATATAATGGACTTGCAACTGGGTGATGCCTTAACTGCGTTAGTTAGTTCGCCCTCGAGCTCAAAGCACACGGATTGAGGTGCCCCAGCCCCCATATATAGGAGTCGGCTCTCAAACACAGCGAGGCTGCTGGTGATGGCCTCCTGATGGGGGCGGGGGGGGTGGGGGCTGGTGAGGGGAGACTGGGCGGGCACAAACATTGTAATAAATAGGCACGTTGGGGCCAGTGTTCGATGTTTTTTTACTAGTGTAGGACGTGCCTCCAAGGAAAAGCATTGTCCTTCCACACACATACTCTCTCTCTGATACAGCTGTGGAGATTTGTTCTTGAAGAAGGGGAAGAAGATGATAAAGGATCGAGGAGGGGAGGGTGCATCGTACGGTGCAGAGAGAGCATGGCAGAGGAACGCACACCGCCCATTTAATGTTGTTATATAATTGTGTGTGTTGAAGTTTCAACGCCTGCAGCTTGCCTCCGAAGGCATTCATTTGGACCTGTAGCTTTTCCTCATGCATCGTGTCAAGGGAGACCGGGCCAGGGAGACAAAGCTGCATGCATGCCTCTTCCCCCCCCCCCCCCCCATTTCTTGTTCTATCTTCCATCTGTAAATGTTGTTTGTGTTAGGACCACGCGCGCGGCTTATTGGAAGAGCGATGCCCCCTATTTAATTTAATGAACAGAGAGGTCTTAATGACAAGGGCAATAAGTTCAGACTCTACGTACAGGTAGAGACACCTTCATATTCGAAGAGTTTGGTTTGTACCTGTATAGTTTTCTCTGCTGAAAAAGATGTGAGATAACAGTTGAGCTACGTATTTAGTTGGGTACGTAACAGGGACCTAAAACTTTCTTCGGACGTCACCACAATCTGATTATATGTATTCTATATATTCTATATGTTTTAAGGGTCGTTTGATTTGATGTAAAACTGTATAAGATAATTTAAAATAATATTGTATTTCATACATGTGTCACGCGAATGGAGTCTTTTATAGGGTATTTTAGATCACTCAACGTCAAAAATTAAGACAGCCCCTTAAGATGAGAGAAATGGAAGCTAATCGGAGTATGAATTATATGATCACATATATTTCAACCAGTCTTATCCATATATCTTGGGGAGAATATTTCTACGATATCCGACGGCCTTGTATATTTTGATCTTAAGTATCAGGTTTTTAATTGGATGAGAGACAAATAGATGGACATGATTAGAAATTTTGCGTGACATCTAATCTAAAACAAGCCGAAACTTGATTCCCATCGCTAGCTAAGATCAAATGGAAGTGCCACTTGGTGCTAAGTAATTATCTGGTGTAGACGCTTGGATCTCTCACCGCCCCAGGACCGTTGGAGATGGCCGGGAGATCATGACGATGAGGGGGAGAGGGGGTGGGAAACGATTGTGTGCTTCTAGCCAGACAACCAGACACCAGGGAGAAGAAAGGAGGCATACATGCTATAGTTCCTTAACTTTTATTTATTCAACTCGAAGGAATTAGATTAATTGTCAGGGCAAACAAGGATTCAGAGCCTGAGAAAGGAAAAGAGGAGGCCATCAGTTGGCTACTTGTTGAACTTCCGAATCATGTCTCATGGTATGAGCGAACCGCGGGAGCAGAGAGTGGCGTCAGTCGCATGCACCTGGGGGTGCCCCCCCAAGGGGTAACGTGAGTTGTGACAATGGGTTGGGGGCCCGAAGGCACCGTGTCGAAGGTGCAGGCGCGGTGGTGATGGCTCAAAGTGGCCTACCAGAGACGCAGATCATGCTGTCAGTAGCACTGGATGGCAGATTATAGAGACGAATGGGTGTTGCGGGGCGGCGACGTTGGACAGCCGACTAGTGAGTCTCCCAACACAAAAGACTCGAGGGCCTGCACTTAGAATTGAAAATTACATGTAGTAGCTTGGTCTTCAACTTTAAACTCCAATTAATATTTTTCAGGCAGATATGGATATAATTAATGAGGGTATATTCATACCCATAACGGATATACATGTATGCATCCCCTAGAAAATAATATGATATTATATGGATATGGTATTTATAAAATTTTCGCGAGTAGAGTATGATATTGATCTATCCGAGTCGAGTCGAATCCATTTACATCCCTAGCCAAGGTCACGAGAGTCGTGTGTGAGTGGTTGCGAGATAATTTCTCAAAAAGAAAGTCAAGACTTGCTTTTTTTTATGGAAACTTTTGAAGGGTGAGATTCTATCCTATACAATAGGAGAAGATTTACCCAGCAAGTCTAAGTGGGTTTCTTGTTCTCTATTTTTTTTATTTGAGAAAGAAGAGGAAAAAACAATCAAACATCCTAAAAGAGTACATTTTAAACAGTACACCATACTTTATAATTTACTATATGGTTAGTGATGCCCATTGGTGGGTAGAGGCAGAATATACATACAAAACATGGTAAGACGGAGCCCGAGTCGGGCCTGAAATTTTGCAAGCCAACTTTGGGCCTGCGGTTGGGAAAGAGAGAACGTTTCTCGGGCCAATTCATTAACATCCACAGTTTTAACATAATCTTCACCCGTCATCCTCTTTTGAGAAAAATTACGTCTTGCAGTAAGCATTACTTCTCCGCTTCTACATTTTCCGATGGCCTTGCTGTGGAAAAGAACAGAACAACCCCCAATTCCTGTCAACCACACGACCCATCCCAGGTTCTACCCTTCTGGGCCATTTGAATACCCTCTTGAAGGGACAATCCTCACCTACCATTGAACAGACAAAGGTATACTAACCTTGGGGGTGGAGTGGGGTTGGGGGGGGGGGGTGGAATGAAGCAAAAAAATGCACTGAAATACTTCTTGACAAAACAAATGAAATAGTATCTTTTGCTAAGGAAGGAACCATATAAATTACTGCTGAAGAACTTGTGGGCAAAACTACCACTCGCCTCAAAGACACCTAGATTACAAATACATTGCTACATATGTGAAATCCTACCTACACTAGAGAAATATCTTACCATCTCTTTTCCTCTGCCTCCCAACTATTCTGCTCACCGGTGTTGTCCTCTCTTTCAACATGAGATGACACATCGTCTCTTAATGAGCTTACGGGTCGCTCTCGCTTGCTTCACCTTGTTATGACTTCCAAGGGAGTTGGTTGGTTTCCGCTTTCTTGAGGTCGCATTTGGTGTCACGATGGGTTGGGATTCTGACATTCAGGATCTCTCGACAATTTTTGACTGGATCCGAGTGCAACTAAATCGTGCATCGACTTCCACGTCACTCGAATTCTGGGGAGAGAGAGAGAGAGAACCAAATGAGTCGGTCAGAATCGGGAGTAGGGTGGAGGCTGATTCCCAACAATTGCCGTGAATTTCTTGGGTGAAAGACTAAAAAGGTCCCTAAGAAGAGCCACAAATTACATTCAAGCTCGGCAAAAGGGATGGAAGAATATGTTGGGACGTTCGTGCAACCTTTATACACTTTGTCATCCCAAACAAAATTATAATTATATATATTAGGGTTTTTTACAAATAAATGATTGTCATAGTTGAAATTGTAAAAAAGTCATGTCTGAAAATATACATTAATAGGGACATCCTTACTTTTGTTTAAATAATCCACAAATGCCATCGTTGTTACCTGCCGTTATTAGCTGTGAATCTAACCCTGATTAACTTTAATTAGAGGGACTTATGCGGCACCATCGATCGTCGGGAGGAGGGGGGCATATGAGAGGGACTTTCTCAAAGGTGGTCCCGAGTTGTTGGGGGCGCGGTGGCGCAAGGGGGAATGGGGACCAGAGGGGGAGGACGTGGCTGTGTGCAGAGAGGGCGAGGCTATGCTGACGGTCGAAGGGGGGAGGAGGGCTAGGGTTCTAGGCAGTGTGGAGAAAGGTGAGAAGAAGGAAGGTGGAGATCTCGGTGGGATCATGGTGGCAGGGGTAGCGGGGGAAGGCGTCTGGGAGAGGGGGGGGGCGAGAGTTGCAAGGGTGGGGGAGGGGGCTTACGGTGAGAGTGGGGAGGGGGGTTACAAGGTGGGGGAAGGGGCGGGACTTGTAGGGGTGGGGGAGGGAGCTTCCGACCAGAGTGGGGAAGGGGATTGCCGGTGGGAGTGGGGATGGAGGCATGGAGGAAGGCGACCACTGTGGCCTCGAGAGGACGTGTTGTGTATGATGTTTGCCAGTGGTCCATCCAAAAGCGCGCCTCCATCCCCCTTCATGTGATCTCAATCAAGCAGTCGGAGCTCCAAGCCGTGAGGATCTTTTGGCGAGAGTGCGGCCCCACTGAGTCCACCGAGTTCTCCTTCAGTCGCTTTCTCACCTCTTATCTTGCCGGCTACCACGAGTACGTACCCAAGGAGACTAGAAAGATGGACAGTGCGATCCAGACGGTGTACCTTCGCAAGAATTGGTCATCCATGGTGCTCTACAACCGCGGGCACAACAAAGTGATCGACGGTGACATGGAGACATACCCCAAGGCCATCCACTACACCTTCGGCAGACCCTGGTTCGAGACGTACATGATTATAAGTTCACCGAGCTATTGGTGCAGGAGTTAGAGGAGCTCAAGAAGGAGGAGGTGTCTGCCAAGCTGAAGGAGACCGTGGCGGCATTGGAGGAGACCTTTGCGACATCATCCTCCCTATCGTAGCCGCTCCATGCCGGTGCTCTCTCATCGGAGGAGACCTTTGCGACATCATCCTCCCTGTCTTCGCCGCTCCATGCCGGTGCGCGCTCTCTCTGTGTGTGTGTGTGTGTGTGTGTGTGTGTGTGTGTGTGTGTGTGTGTGTGTGTGTGTGTGTGTGTGTGTGTGTGTGTGTGTGTGTGTGTGACAGGGAGAGATCCCCCTTCTCTACTCAGATCCACCCTCTCATCTCTCTCTCCCCCTGCATAATCCACCCCCCACTAGATGGGTGGGTTGTTGACGTCGTAGAGTGAAGTCCTCTTCGACACCTCCCTCCCTCTTTCTCTATCCTCTCTAGGTAGGTCTCTTTCTTTCTCATCTCTTTGAAAATCTGGGATTTGAGATGGATGTTTGCATCATTCAACGTGAAAGTAATGAGAATATTTATCTTCTCGTCGACGTAAGTAATATTTTTACACTATTTCAAAAAAAAAGGATATTCTTAATAATACATTTTCAGACATACTTTTTTTGTCATTTCAATTTTAACAGTAGTTTTTTTTCAGAAAAATCATATATATTATCGTTACAAAAGCAGATGAATACGTGAGGGTTTGTCTCAGAACGTAGATTTCGATATAAAATTATTACCAAAATGTGCCCTTACTCGTCCCGTGTCCCTCTATATCCCCAACTTCTCATCTGTTCTTTTCGTAAATCCCATCATTTTTTCTGTTAACTGCTCAACAGGGACTGGGGCCTTTAACCTTGAGCGTTCGTCAAAAGGATAGATGTCGGTTGACATTCCATCGTCAGCACACCATTTTTTCAAATGAAACATCCTCTTAAGACCGTACACTTATCACCTTTTCATTCACGCATTCCATTTTTTCTTCTTCGACCACCGTGTGCTTATTGTGAAAAAGCTGAAGACGGGATCCGTGGCGTGTTTGTGTGGAGGGTGGAAAGCCCATTTGTGAAATGCGCCGTGACCATTGGGCCAGATATTATCATGATTCTTCATTATTTTTTGGAAAATCTTAAGAATGCAAACGTACACACCTCCATAGTTCATTCAAATATTGCAATTAAAGTTTCCATCTATTTGGTAGCGGATCATCTACTGCTCACTGATGTCCATACTTGTGTGTTCCGGTGGTGAGGACGTGTGTGGCCAGATTCTATGTCAATCAATGGCTTGTTCCATGTCGTGCCGGGGAGATCCACCCAACTGATGGGCTGTCAAATGGAGTTTTGTTCGCTGCATCGAACTGTCAGCCGAACTGCACTGCGCAGTCACGTGGCATCATCACTTGCACGCGTTTCACGTGGGACTCGTGACGACAATAAATACGCCCCGACGTCACGTGCGCATCAGTGGATACAAGGCGAGTGGTTTACAAAACAATTATCTATTTGTGAGCATTTTTGGGTGCCCTCCAGAGCACCCACAGAAGCGCTCTAACCAAAAAGGTCGGTAGTTTTCTTTTTCTAATTAGATGTCCCATGCGCGTTGACATGTACGTGGCGTCGGGGCACATCCAGATTGGCAGAAGTCAACGGCCCATTGTAGGATAGGTCCAGACGGCGCTGCAAGCACGTACGAGTAAAACTCTGTCACACTTCTTTTGGGCCATCCATTGATGGGCCGAAAAAAATGCTGTTGCCTGGTTTAGAGAGTAAATATAAGATGGCCCAAACAATGTTAATGGGCACCCTCAATTGAGCGGGGCTTCGTGTTACAAGTTGGGACAGCCACATGATGACGTCAGTTTTGGGGATGTGTTCTTAACTACACGAGCAATACTTTGATCCAAACCTTATCCGCAAATTCGGGATAACTACACGAGTAATATGCCATATTATAAGAATGAGAGATAATGTAGGAATAAAAAATGCTATCTAGAAGTAAAATATAATGTATAGAAATAGAATACGTATGAACAGAATATTCTATATAAATAAATATTGCGTTACCATATGATATATTTCATTCCTTTTCATGTGGCGTATTTTATTCGTACAGAGTATATCTTTATAGGATGTTTTTTTTCCTGCACGAGTCTTTTCCTCCCGTCAAACGCGACCTTGTGCAGCTGTCACATCGGCAACTCACTAACTCTAGTCTTCTTCCTGTGACTGGATCGATGGAAGGCAAAGTTGCGCGATGGTAAAAGTGTAACTATAATCCCTAAATTATATATTTCTCGACAGAGTCACACTGTCTACATGCTAGTGCAGTTGTTGGATCACAACTCCGGTTAGCGCCATTTCTGTGTAAAAGTCACACATGAGCTGCCGATTTCTCTCTCGTTGGTTTAGTGCGACTTATCCTATTCTATTATCAAACCAGTCCTGAGTGATTGTTTCGTCTAGAGTGTTAACATAGTTTATGTCAAAACAAGCACTCCTCTGATGATGAGATTCATTTCTGAAATAGAGATACCAAGGCAAACAAAATCGGACCTGCTCACGGACAAACCAATGCAAACAGGTGATCTAAATCTAATCGAACCAACATCTCAAAGAGGTTCCCATTACTATAAGGACTTCTCTCTGGCTGATCAAATAGTTATATCACCTAACCACTGTTCTGTTCTAGCTGTATTTTGTCTCGCCATATGATAAGCTCCTACCTCCCCATTAGCACTTCCTCTGCCCGCCCTTCAAGTCTTCTAAAGTAGGTCTTCTCGCTTTTGTGACTTGAGCCATGTTCTATCACAGCGTCCTCAAATCTTCCCCAACCCACTCGTCGATCACCGTCTCATGTGCTTAATCATAGCAATGATGCTCGCCTAGAGGATTGGACACATGTACTCCTGCTTCATATTCCCAAACCGAACTCTCCGAAATTTTCAGAGCTTTAAGGTTGGCAAAGAGATAGTGCAGAGTGACAATTGCAATCCCAAGGAATTCTCTAACGAGAATCTTGGCTTTCTCGTTGCCATCGAGGCAACTTACATATACCCACCGCAATGGGTCTTTCTACGGTCTCTTCCTTCGGGGCCAAAGAGTTTGGGAAATGAGAAACATTTGCTGCGCACTCCGCATGTACGGTACATATAGATGGACTACTGAAGTGAGGGTTTATAGCTTGCTGTGCTCATTTGTGTACGTAACGAATATATCTCTTTTGACCAAATATCTATATTGGGTTGTGGGTTTGCCTACCCGTGGGCTTTGGGCCATTTTTTGTTCCCCTGGAAGCAAATGATTAGGATAGAGGGTCGTACGGTTGTTGCGCATGGGTCATTCCCGTTTTAGTGAATGGCTGTGGGTGGAGCTCTCTATGCTCTCGGTACTACGCGGTCTTTGTTCTTTGCCCGAGGCTAATATGGCTTGTGCTGTTTGCCCTCTTTACCAAAGGAAAAAAGGGCCTCCTACTAAATAATTAAATTAACATAGCAACTGTAAAAGGGATGCATCAAATAACTACAAAAACAGTGCACTCCACAGGAGTCTCATGTACAGGACAGCGCAAATGAATCTCAAGTTAATTTGATCTCCCATTGTTTTTCTTGGCAGGCGCCAATTCTTAAATCTATTTTTTTTCTATTAAATGTGAAGACCATTTTGAGGTTGACTGGGGATGCTTTTGAAGATCAAGGTGGAAACTAAGCCTTCTGACGATATGATGAAGGACTACAAGGACTGGGTAACAAAGGGAGTAAAGGATTATGTGATTATGACGAAGGATGATCAGATGTTTGAGTGGTATTCAACGACCAAGATCTCCTTATCTTGGTCACGAAATGGTGTGTGGTAGGGATATATATCGGATCCGAAATGTGTAGATCCAGACCCCCAATAAAGTTGTTGGGTAAATGGTTTGGTTTTTGGGTCTGATTTTCTATTCACATGACGTACGTTAAATGCCTAATGGGAATGCAAAACAGATTTATTTTTCTTAAGATCTAACACAAAGCAAAAACAGGCTTGTTTCAGGCCTAAATTTATAGGAATGTATTCACTATTTAAAAGATAATTTGGGTTGTTTTCAGACCGCAGTATATAGTACTTACATAGTTATGAAGAGTAATAATTTTATATATGTTCTTTGAGTGATAGTATTATCTTTATGAAACACAATGAAATCCTATGTCCTAAATTTGTCTGCTGACACTAACTATATAAGGGCAAACTCAATCCTTGTTGGTTGGAGAGCAGAGCATGATCTCTCTAATTTTTATTAAGGGTATTACTGTAATTGATAATTGGTGGTGTCCTAATTAATTTCCTGATATATAAAAGGAGTTTATATTCATTGTAGTCATATTGTTCCGATATAGAGTGGAGTCTCACTGCGGTTGTTGTGAACGTAAGAAGACACGTCGTCTTCGAACTACGTAAAATCTTCGTGTTATTTTATTTATGTGATTTTTTTATCTTCTTAGTTTTCTTGTTCTTTCTAGATTCGATTCCCGGGCCGTGAGACATGGCCACGTTCTCAACAGCCTCTGATATCGAGAAGGAAGAAATGCGGAGATGCGTTCGTGCACCAACGCATCGCCCACTGGGCACTCTGATTATATAAGGATTGGGTATATGATCGGTCCGCACAAATACAACAAATCGGATTGGAGCATGATTGGACGACCCAAGTAATGGCATCAAAAACGTTTTACTCTTTGAACAGGGGTTCTCTTACATTTCAACTCCATGAATTTGTGGGTAATTACCAGAGATGATCTAGCAAGAGAAAAAGGATTATGTGCTGACCAGTAAATTTTAGAAGTGTAACATATATATATATATATATATATATATATATATATATATATATGCACACGGTAGCCAATCCATTATCGCTATCAGAATAATGAGATTCCCCCCCCCCCCCACTTTTTGAATTAATTCTTCTATTCGGTGCATGATCCGGAGATTTAGTTAGATTACTGCTAAGACGGCTGAACTATACAGCTTTGATGTATCCTTGTGTACCTTTTCTTTATCCGACCTTTGTCTTGGTCTCATGGAATCCCTCTCCAAAAACATACGAGGAACACCTCAAAAGGAGTATACTAGATAATAAGGTACAGATAACGGTGTCCATACCCTAAACTAGCTAGGTCATGGCACCAGCTTCTGGTTTGCTAACCTCCCCACCACCATAAATATTACACCATCCCACTGCAACGTGGTTACAAACACTTAGTTGATCGAAGCCCACAACCATCCCCTAGCTTGTTTGAGCTGTTTTAGAGGACGCGGCCCGTTTCCTCCATGTGTAGCTATGTGTGGGGATGGTGTGGGTGACAGAGAGCAGTTCCACTTAACGCGTGGGGGTCCCTTGTCCCTGTGGGGCATCGCAACCAGATGACAGACTAGCCCAGCTTTCCCCTTACAAGCAATGAATCCTTCCCAAATCAAGGCTGCGCTGGAACACACGCTACACAGATTTGGGGTGCTTCGCTGCAGCACACACTGGCCTGCTTCACCGGTTTTGCACCGTGTCACCATCATCCTGACAGCGGCCGCGTTGCCCTAATTAGAGGCTGGAGGCCTGTGAAATCTCCATTCTTGCTGGGTGCGCTATGTAACACCTAGCTTGTTGACAGTCATATGCACTTGAAAATGCTAAATGAAGTACTTGAGGGGGAGGTGAAAGGATTGAGAGGAGCAAAGAGGAGAAGAGTTTTGGAACAGTCTTGTAGAAGATGGTTCGAGCTGGCTTGTGGATAAGATGGGGGCAGAGTTAAACTGTTCGAGTGGGAGTTTTAAAGAGGCTGTCAGCTGGGGTGACATGCATGGAGATTGGAGGGGGACGAGTTCACAGTCGTTGGCCGTAACGGCGGATTAATTATATTTAATTTGATATCCTTTTATTTGGATAAGTATATATCCAGATCGATCATTTTCGTAAATATATCCTTTTATTTGGATAAGTATATATCCGATGTTGCCTCATTCACTTCCTAATATATCCATTCGTAAATCTTTTATATAGATATAATACATATGTAAAAAATATATATATATATATTAATATAAGTTGTATCAACATTTTTCCTATACATATATTTTTGGATCAAAAATCTTACTTGCGAATGTTACAAATATCAGACTGAATTATTCAGATTATTCGAAAAACGGATTCAAAATGAATATGGATATATATTGTAATTGTCTATCAAATTAATAATAGATCAGAATCAGATAATCTAAGTATAAGTAGATACAAATAGTCACATATTTACAGACCTACAGCGAACACAAACAGCCATGTAAAGTTGGACGGGGGGCTGTAAATGTTGTTCAGCTGTTGTTTTCGCGGGGAATGTTACCCTGATGGGCAGGACATCGTTGTTGCTATGAATGTCCGAGTGCACAGAACGGGGGAGGAGCCGAGGGTGTGATTGTGTAAATGTCTTCGAGGAAGGGAGCCTAACATCACAACATCTCCTCCTCCTCCTCCTCCTCATCATCATCTCTCTCTCTCTCTCTCTCTCTCCTGCATGCACTGCCCACACTTGAAGGGGCTACTCCACGTGGGTGATGCATGGAACTGTCTTCTCCTTGGTTACCAGACCACCATGCGTTCTCTTTCCCGATGGTTTGGTGCAGGACTGACTTGACTGTCCAAGGTAGCCATCCCTCAATCTTTGGCCTTGGCCCCAGCCCATCCCTTAATCCACCTACTTGTGCTGGCATAGCCAAGTTGTGTTGTTGCGGATATCAAGAAGAGGGGATCAATGGCCGATGGTCCCAGCCACCCTCCCTCCTCACTGTTCAACTGTATTAAGGTTTATCCACCCCAGGAATAACTCTCAACATGATGGGCCACCTCTGAGAGGCTCGCAGAGCACCGGCATTCGCGAGACCTACTGGCATCACCATGGCAGTTTCTGATGTTTAAAATAGACTCGATTTTTGTCAGGGAGAGAGGCATCTATGGTTGTGGCCGTACTATTTCTGATACCGATTGTTTGTCAAACAGTAATCGGACTACCAGTTGGCATTCGGCAGAGAGTGCTAAAGCTAATTCTACCGTCCCCCCATTTGGTTAAATTAATGGTAGTCAATTTTGATATAAATACTGAATATTGTACGTAGTTGATATGGGAAGAAGAATGTAGATTAGTAGGTGAAGGAGAAGGAGAGAGAAGAGCCAGCTAGGAGCCTAGGAGAGAAAGAGAGAGAGGAGAGAGAATGTTGAAACTCTCTTGAAACCAGGATCACAACATTTTTAATACAGATTCAAGCTCATATGTATATATTTGACTTCTTACAAGAATAACTTCTTCTAGGAAACAAATAACATCAGCATTGAGAGCTGTTGATCGACAGGTAACTATTACATCAACATCACTCCTGAGGTTTTGACTGCATCACAACATTTTTAATACAGGTTCAAGCTTATATTTAACCTGTTACAAGAATAACATCTTTTTTCTAAGATGTAAATAATATCAACATTGATGGCTATTGACAGCTATTATCAGTAGCAATATCAACATCACTCCTGAGGGTTTGACATGGTAATCAAACACCCCATAAAGAAATTAATGTGGGTGCATTATTAATTAATATTCCAGCATTTAGTTAATCCATCCTCGGAAGCTGGTAGCGGAGGTTGGTAAGCCAATGTCAAGTACCGCTAAGTGCTAACCGATCATTCCTGTTGAGCCCTTTTTTTTTTCGTTTTGTTTTCGTTTCATCTTCCGTTGTTTCACTGTTGGTGTTTCCAGTGAACTGTCCCGATCGATGAGTACAAGAACAGCTCTTCGGTGAGAGTTGCAACGGAATAACAGATGGGATTTGTCCCTGGCAACGACAGAGCGCGGCGTCTGTGTGCTAACTACTAAACAAGCTTTTCTCGCGGCATGTTGCAGGGTGGCGGGAGATGCCCTTCGTACTGGTCTGCAGGGTGGTGCTGGAAGCCAACTTTGATTCTCTGATCGGGCTTCTTGCTAGGTGATCGTGAGCTTCGGAACAGTACTGAGGGATCACAAACGCCATGTGCTGCGGAATCATAGTTGGCACGATCTGCATGCAATTGCCTCACCAGTGAGAAGTCCGTGAAGTGCTCCCCCTCCCATCTGACATGAAGAAATCGAGATCAGGAGAGAGGGAAAGGTGAGACAAACTTTAAGTTATGTTCACGAGGGAACGCAGCAAACGAGAGGGGATAAGAAAACAATGGGAAAAAAAAAGAAAACAAAACTCATCCCTCTGTTGGAGCTGAGGCAGAGACAAACCCAAGAACATGTTGGAATAGCTTACCAAATGGTATAAGAATTAAAGGTGGTGGAAAAAAGTTCACCTTTAAGTGTTTGAGCTTTACGTAACAGTTACTACCAACACTTTAATTAGCTTAATCATTGGTAAGAAACACCAAGAGGGATGAAAGAGGAAAGACGGCAAAAGGTTGAGGCGATGGTATTATTTATGTGTTTGTTAATGGACCCAAGAAAGCTGACCAAGTGCACCCACCAAGCTTAGAAGGTCATATGAGATGAAACGAGGAACCAGCCAAGCAACTATGGATATGGGTTAATTTTACCTGCATCGTACGATATTGCTGCATAATTTAACTGGAACTTCTCAGCATGGTAAACTACGAAGTTGGGATGTTCATGTTCCCATCAAAGATGATGCTTTTGTCCAATAAATATCCAATGAAAGATGTATGCGGTGAGTTGAACGGTTCTCGAGGGCGATCACAAGAGGGTAATGCCACATCTTGGCCAGCGTTCCTCGGATCACCGACTAGCCACTCCACCTTGCTCTCGTCGAGAACGAATCCAATCCCATTTAAGAAACTTATGCCAGCAACAAATTAATATGCAAAAACCATGGCTGACAAACGAGAGCTAAGTTGTCTATGAGCCGATTTAAGTTTGACTCGGTTCGGCTCGTTTAACTGAGTGAGTGGAAATGAAACCTCTAAACAAGTTGGGTTTCAATGTACGCACTTGAGCTTGAACTCAATTCCATAGAACTTGAATCAACTAACGGACCCGATTCCAAAGTACCATATTGGTAAGGTTTGAATTTGGTTCAAGCTTGAACTGGGGATATGTCACGGTGGTTAATCGCCTCCCCTTGTAGTGGTGAGCTAGTGAGTTCGATTTCACTCCTCAATGTGTATAGTAAGATTATCTACCTTCGGATTATCCGCGAATACCAAACTGTTAGTTAACGGGACTACGCGTCCTTGATTTAGTTATAAAAAATTGTGGAGCGTCAATTTCAAACTCCAATTCTAATGTTCTCCTCTCCATATCCCCCAGGCCTCAAACCACTAGGTCATGTAACCAAAAAATGAAAAATAAATCTGTGATTCAAGCTCGAGCTCAAAGTCGGATTCAAGTTCGAGATATTTTCATAGCTCTCGTGTAAAAAAGCTCTGCTGAACTGGGCCCGTGTCTGTATGTCCGCCCGCTCATGGATGCGAGGGCTCCACTGCAGTTCTGAGTTGGTAGAATGCTTAAGAGGAATGACAGGTTACCGAATCAGAAGATTGGAGAAATAGCGGGGTTAGCAGATGCTTTAGGGGAAGAACGGGGGTGGGGGATGGGGGGACAAGAGTCTGTGTTCAAGTGGGCACCAAATCAACTTGCTCGACACTGTCGCGTGCTCCCCCACCTTCAAATCACGCATCTCGCTTTCGGGCATTAACCCCGCTATGTGGTTATGTTTCCCCTTGGGCAAATGCACGTGCCCTCGTCACTTCCCTCCATCAGCTGCTACTGGAGCTTCCGAATCCCCCCACCACCACCACCACCACCACCTCTCCTCCTCAAACAGATCCCTCCCACCACACCTCCCCCCCCCCCAAAAAAAAAAAAATTTAAAAAATTATATCATTTGCCAAGAGATCTGAGTCAAAGATATATATAGCGCAGTGTCACCAGGCGAAGCTAGCACCAGTCCACTGTCTCCACCCGAAACATACGTTGTTTATAAGCGTATTGCCGAACGAACCCCGCACTGCTGTCTTCTACTCCTAGGAAGCATATACTTGTACATGATTCAACGAAAACAATATATTAGTTGGTGGGTTCATGGGAAGTTAGAGAATTAAAAGTTGTTTAATCGAAATCGTATTAACGCTCTCCCGGATCAGGAGACGGGTAGTATAACTGGCCTGGCGGTGGTGGTGATCTCGAAGCCACTGGGGGTCGCATCTGGGGAGACTTATCTGATGTCACTCGATCCCTTCTTCCAGGGTTAATCTGCCGTTAATAACTAATTGTCCTCTTACTCGGCGGCAAGGGCACTAGTAATCACAGCATTAAAGTAAGAACCCGTAATTGACCAGATGTCTTGTGTTCAATTTATACCTTCTATAAATCAAGTAGGGAGGAGATTTTTTGCTTCTTACTCAAGGATAAGTTCATTCGGTGACGTGGACGTTCCTCGCCGTCTTTCCAAGTTAAGTTCAAATCCGATTGGATAACAAACATAAGATCTCTTCTCGATCAAATCTGACGCAACTTTCCTTCCGTTGTTATTTGGGATCTCGCTTGCTCCCGTAACCATTTTAAATTTTTTGAGTTCTTATAACTACAGCCGACTCCATCCAAGATTTATGTTCTATTTTACCCACGATCATGATCAGGGCGAAACCCCTGATATCACGCATCTTTGGATACTGGGACGTGTAAAAGGTACAAAATATTAAGGTCACAAGATATGTAATAATTACTCATCTTATTCTATTAATTCTTTTCTATTTCACCTATCGTTGACTTAAACATCAGAGAGTTCTCCCGAGACATACCACCTCACGTCAAGAACTTCTATTGCAGGAGAACAATCGGTTTCGGTGCCTGGTGTCACCACTCAGCTCCCCCGTCTCCATTTTTTTCTGAGGTCGCTCGGCTCATCTGTTGGCTAGTTTGTTGGGAACTCTGCTTGTTATTGTTCAACCTCTCTTGTTTGATCCCAATTATAAATCCTAAGTGTTACGCAACACTTACTAATTGAATTTGTCGTCGTTAGGTAAGAAGATCCACTCTGAACGCTAATAACCAGCCAATCTTCAGCTAATAACCAGCTGTGAGCCCAATAGGATTTAACGTGATCCGGTTCCACCTTCACGTGTCCGCCTGGTCTATCTGGGCCGTCCAAGGAGTCACACGCGGCGGCCGCAGGGATATCGTCTTGTGTGGACCTCAGGGAAAGCCACCGATCTTGCGACGCAGATGCAAACACGCGCCGAGACCACACGAAATCTTCCACCTGATGCAAACAAAACTCCAGTGGGGACCACGGGGAGAGCACGACCGAGGGAGACCCGTGGTCCCCCCATCGTGCTGCTGCTGGCTCCTAACGGTTGAGATCTTTTGATCGGGGCCCACGGGAGAAACCTCCGTCGCTTTCTGACACGTCACCGCGGGGCCTTCGCGGTCCACGTGGCTTCCTTGCGGTTGGTGTCGGTCCAAGGGTTGCGACTGTCGGTGCCCGCCTCATCGCCGTAAAACACGCCGCGTTTTTTCCGAGCCTCGGATTCCCCTTGGAGCGCCCTCTCGTGTGAGCGCCGTTAAATACGGGAATAAAAGCGCTTAATTAAGAAAGTAATCAAATTAGCGGATAATAATGAAAACGTCACCGCTTCCGTTGCTATTAGTGCCGATGCTTATTACACAGTCAGGGGCTTTGGACCGTCGGATCAGTGTATCCCCCGGCCTGAGAGCGCACCAAAATAGCGCTGTGCTTTTTGTTGCTGCCCTATTTTATGCTCGAGGGAGATGGTCGCTTTCGGATCTCGGCATCTGACGTGATCATGCGGTCAGTTTTGGATCACCTCTCAGTTTTGGTTTTTTTTATTTATTAATATTTATTTAGTTGGTTACGGATTCATAGTTTAAAAAAAAGTTAAAATACACATCCACTTTTCTTTTTGGTACGTAGAACATGTTTTCCACTCTATCTCACATTAGCAATTTGGATATGGAGGATCTATTGCAGGGAATAATAATTATTCTAAATCAAGAAACCTGCTAACTAGAAGCATTAATAATCTCTTTGTAATTAATATACATAGCCATTGTACGTAGAAGACAAAATTATCATCACACAAAATTAAATTATAGGACAATGAAAAAGGTCAAACTTAGAATATTCATAAGATGAGCAATAATTACAAGAATAATATGGAGTTCAATTTTATATCACTCCTTTTGTCACTCTCAGTTCAATTATTTGATAACGAGATTGGACAGATGAGTTTAATAACTTAATTAGTTGGCTACTCTAAGGTTGGAAGCATCAAACATAAGTTCATTTTTCTACCGTTCATCTTCAAACCAGATGGCAGAAAAAGAGTGTGATAAAATCGATAATAAAAGTTTCACACCATAACATTCATCTAATAATATAATAATATTTCAATCAGCATAATAGCAATATAGAGAAAATCTACTTCTTTTTTTGGGTCACAATAAAAATCTTTTTCTACATGTGACCAGAGTTAGTTCGACTCATATTCAGTTGAATAATTTAAAAAATACAAATTAATTTAATACAACTCATTTCTCTTATAACATAAAAGAAATTATTCATTATTCATTATTTGAACTCTGTCATTTTAGATTAGTCCACAAACTTATTACTTATCTCAAAAAAGAGATCTTTTATGTAGATTTAAGCCTTTAAGAATTTATGTTAAAATCTCGTCAGACCCAGCACAGCCCAGAACGCGAGGACCGTTATAGTTTGGGACGGCCCAACCCGTAACGGATCATCTCGGCCCACCAAAGGCCTAATCGATATTGTGACGGCCCAGAGCTCCGGATACCGATATACCGATAGCATCGATACACCGATATCAAGAACTGGGGACGCACCCAAGAGGCTGATGAGGCCCCCGAAGGGTTAGTGGAGTTTGCTGAGGAGTTGCATAACGAATTGAGACCGCAGGCGCGCAATATTAATTAGAACAACAATTAGTAAATAAGTGCGGAAGTAATTTAAAATATCAGAGTGGTAAAACATATATAATAGTCCAGATTCAGAAATAACAAAGGTCCACTCCACAACTACACGGGGCATACCCCGGCTCAAAAGAACAAAAGACAAACCGACGACTGCTGGCACTCTAACGACGGTCGGCACAACCACGAGAAGGACCGGCGGACGACTGGGGCGGCTCACCTGAAAGAAGGAGGGGTGAGTCACAGCCAAACTCAGTAGGGGTCACGCGGATCCCTACCCCAACTAAACAGACAAGCAGGCAAACATAAAAGTAATTAGAGCATGCATTTAAATAATAAGGCAGATGCACAATTTAATAAATAAATAACGACATAAAATAAATCTACCAATAGAATGAACCACTGCTAGCCAAGTGAAGTGAGAGACGGAACAACCCACTAGAAGAACAAGACCAGACGCGTCCTGTAACGACCCGAGAATCCGATTATCGGGAAGGCCCGATAACCCGAGACTCGCACCGCCGCCCACGAGCCGGGAGGGCTCGGAAGGGCTAAAAGGAGTGTGGAGGCACAAAGAAATAGGAAATAAAGCAGGACAACCAACAACAACAAGCTGAAAGAAAGAACAACTACAGCTACAACAGAGTCCAATCCAACAGAAAGTACAGTCTAAAGCATTAAAAACGTATCACATGCCGAGTGAACACTCGGCCCGGCGAGCTGGCAGCTGAGAACCACCGCATCGCGCCCTCGAACCTCGAGGAAGAAGAACCGCCTCACCTGAAAAGCAGGGAATGAGCCTCCAAAACAGAGACTCAGTAGGGATCCCGCGGAACCCCAACCGGAAACAACGACGGTAGCGGAAAGGAAGGCTACAAGAGCAACTGCAACAGCAGGAACAGTAAACCCGGTGGCCGGTCGAAGCTCGGCGCTACAACTACTCCTACTGTACCAGAAACACATCCCGATCTCGCAGTCGAGGCTACCGAACTGCACTAGTACCGCTTACCGAAGTAAAAACCCACGGCAACCACGCCGTAGAGGGCTGTCCCCCGGACACAGCCTACCTGGACACGCTGTCCAAGGTGCAACCCCGACCACCCGATCGCGGGTACCGCACAACAAGACGCAACCTCGGTAGAGCCACTAGCACTAGTCCCACGGCGCGAAAACCAACACACGCGCCACGGCGAAACAACCGAACTCAACGGTCAACACGACCGAAAACCCGAATGTCGAAGTCACGGAAACTGACAGTCTGTCACTCCCAACTCGACAGGAGTATCTCCCACTAGAAGCACAGCCGGTAGCGTCCCCTGACGTCTTACACCGCGCCGCAGGTGAACCGTCTGGCGTGGTAGCTCCTACCAAAGGCACGAACACCGTACAAGTAACCACAAACAAGTGACTAGTGTGGAAGCCGCGGAATCTACCCAAGGAGAAGAAAATGAACTAAACTACGGACTATCAAGCGACTAAAATTAAGAAGGATTATGAAACGTGCCAATATGAGGAAAGAGCATACGTAGGATGCTAAAGGGATGTGATCGCCAGAGGGGTTACCTCAAAGAAACGAAATGATCGCGTGTACCTTGTGTTGAGCGCGGAGATTGTGAATCCCCGAGAGCGGGAAATGGCAGGTTACTTCTTCCTCCCCCTTCGGCCGGCCGACGGAAAGGGCTTTCTGTAACGGCCCGAGAATCCGATTACCGGGAAGGCCCGATAATCCGAGACTCGAACCGCCGCCCACGAGCCGGGAGGGCTCGGAAGGGCTAAAAGGAGTGTGGAGGCACAAAGAAATAGGAAATAAAGCAGGACAAGCCAACAATTAACAGAAATAAATAAACAACTACAACAGAGTCCAGTCCAACAAAAAGTACAGTCTAAAGCAGTAAAATGTACCACATGCCAAGTGAACACTCGGCCCGGCAAGCTGGCAACTGAGAACCTCCGCTCCGCACCCTCGAACCTCGAGGAAGAACCCCCACACCTGAAAAGCAGGGAATGAGTTTCCAAAACAGAGACTCAGCAGGGATCCCGCGGAACCCCAATCGGAAACAACGGCGGTAGCGGAAAGGAGAGCTACAACTACAGCAGGAACAGCAAACCGGTGGCCGGTCAAAAAACTCGGCACTACAGCTACTCCTACTGCCAGAAGGCAGACCTCGATCACGCAGTCGAGGCTACCAAACCACGCTAGTACCACCTACCGAAGTAAAAACATACGGCAACCACGCCGTAGAGGCCTGTCTCCCGGACAGCTAACCTGGACACGCTGTCCAAGGTGCAACCCCGACCATCCGATCGCAGGTACCGCACAACAAGACGCAACCTCGGTAAAGCTACTAGCACTAGTCTCATGACGCGAAAACCAACATACGCGTCACGGCGAACCAACCGAAACTCAACGGTCAACACGACCGAAATCCGAAGGTCAAAGTCACGGAAACTGACAGTCTGTCACTCCGTACTCGACAGGAGTACCACCCACTAGAAGCACAGCCGGTAGCGTCCCCTGACGTCTTACACCGCACCACATGTGAACCGCCTGACGTGGTAGGTCCTACCCGAGGCGCGAACCCGTACAAGTAACCACAAACAAGTGACTAGCTGGGGTCACGCCCGTCGACGTGCGTCCACTGTCCCCAACCACGTGTGCACACACAGACCACGCGTCCTAGCTCTGGCCCTCTGACTGGTTTTCCCCCGTAGCCGGACTCTGGCTACGACGAGAGGCCCGACGGAAACCAGTCTAACCGTCCTCAGGGTAAGCCCGTACACCACTCCCTGGTGCGACCAGCACACGCGTACTAGTAGGCTACGACTAGTGGAGGGTCACTGAAGGAGTAGACTCTCAACTCAACGGAAAACAATGTCCGGATCCGACGACGTACGGGGACCACCCCACGTACCGGCCCCGTCGCACGGTGACCACAGTCGGAGAAGAAACAGGACTCACAGTCCACGGCCACGCACGCACCGTGCGCTAGAGTCGAGAAAACTCAAGTGGCGCTAAGCCACTGCACTCTGGACAGTCCTCTAGACGCACTACACCTAACGGTCCTTGAGTCACAAGACTCGGGGTCAAGATCGTTGTACGCAACAGCACAAGGCCGTCAATCTAGTCTAATCTCTAGGTCTAAAACCACGGTAGCACAAGCACCGAGACAACTCACGAGTCGCCAGGACCACTCCCTCGAGAAGGGAACGCAAGGGACAAAGGCCACTCACACGGGCCACACGGAAAACACAGAAGCACGATTCCCAAGGTAGCACACAAGCCGCCACGACGATTTCCCATCTTGAAGCAAGCGGGAAACCTCCAGCCCCAGGCGGGACAACTGGACTCACAGTCCAAGGCCAAACACATGGCCCACACGGGAATCGCCTTCCAAAGGAACCCACGACATGCGGGGGAGACCCCACCGCACGCACACCGGTACACGGTGACTCGGTCGAGCGTAACACGAAAGCCAAGGACACATGAGGTCACCCGGACCTACCACAACTACGGGCACGCCAATCGAGGTAACACGGTCCCTCCCGACACCCCAAAAACATGGACACAGAACCCATGGGGTGTCCGGGATACTCACAAGGCCGGAGGTCGACCACTGGGTCACAACCGGGTCGACCGGAGACCAACACAACACAATCGGAATGCTAAAAGGTCACCTAGACCCTTAAGCTCATGGCACGCAAAACGAGATAAGTGGGACCTCTGGACATCCAAAGACACAGCCACGGAACTCCACGGGGTGTCTGAGACACTCACGAGACCTAAAGTCAACCACTGGGTCACAACCGGGTCGACCGGAGGTCAAAACAGCGCAAACAGGAACCAGAACGTGGTAGCGGTCACCTGGTGACCGCGACCAGATGGTAGCGGTCGACCGATGACCGCGACCAGGCTGTCACGGTCGCCTCACAACCGCGACCAGCCTCGTTCAACCCCGTTGGTAGCGATCGCCCGAGGACCGCGACCAGGTGGTAGCGGTCGTCCCCTGACCGCGGCCAGACGAAGGCGGTCAATCGCACGTCCGCGACGCTCGAAGGTCTTTCGACCCAAACACGAAGGATGAAAGCGGTTCTCCCAGGACCGCTACTAGATGATAGCGGTTTCTGGTGGACCGCGACCATTTCAAAAAACCGGGAACGGCGGGAAAACTCCCAAAAATCCACGCCACGCCCCAATCATCCACGGATGAAGGGGAAAACATAGGGGAAGCTCCCCAACAACCCCTAGCATGCATCTATGGCCTCGGATCGGCCTAAAACGCAACGAATCGCTAGATCGGGCGATCACTCCCCAAAACATGATTTTCCCCAAAATGCCCCCAAACGACCCGCTCGGCTCACCACGGCCTACCAAACTCGCGGGAAAGGAAGAGCACGAGCTGGGGGTCCATCACCCTACCTCCACCGAAGATTTCGTGCACCGTGGACGCCGATCCACGAAGAAAACGCCGTTGAAGCCTCGCCATTCCACGAACCCACGGCCGAGCTTCACCACGCCCTCGAGCCTCGATCCTCGACCCATCCTCGCCGTCCTCCTCGCCCGCATCGCCCCGCCTCGCCCCCGCCTCGGTCCGTCGGCCGCCGGAGAGGAGAGAGTGAGAGGAGAGAGCGTGAGAAGAGAGAGGGAGAGAAGAGAGAAATGAGAGGAAGAGAGAGGGTGGGGGGGTTTATATAGGAAAATCCAGAAAATCGGAAAAATCCCGAAAAATAGAAAATCACACCCTCGCGATCCTCGGAACGCACCGATCGCAACGGTACCACTCGCGCCCAGGTGAACGGCCCGGTTCACCCGCAACGAGGTTTCGAAGGGAAAGCCGAAACCCACGCTAGGAATCAGAAAACACACGCGGAAAAAGCCGCGGAACGCCTCCGGGCCTCCGAAACGACTCTGGATCACGCCGATCCGAACACGAAAGATGTCCGAAACGAAATTTCGGATACAACGGAGTCAGACGCTCCGAGAAACCAGATCCGGGACCCACGAACGAGGATCCAAAAAACCCGGGGCATTACAGCCCTCCCCCCTTAAAAGAATTTCGTCCTCGAAATTCAAGACCAAGCACAAAGTCCCAGGGGAAGAACACTGAACCACCTGACACGCTGTCAGAGCCCCAGCACAGAAAACCTCGATTCTCACGAAAACCCCGATCTTGAGGGACACAGCCAGACTTACAATCACAAACAACACCTCGCTCCTCGCGCCGAGCACACTGGCCAGCAGAGCAGGCATATACCAAAGGACACAGTCTGGCATCACCTCAGACAATGCGAGAATCAACCATGGCACCGTAGCCACAATCTCGCTCACCGAGGAATCACAACCCTCGACACGAGCAACAGCTACCGATTCATCCAATGGTCAGCAGACAAAACGCACATCAGCTTCGCAGCCAGCTGACAGGTCGCACGCCCTCCTCAAGGGAGCAACCAAAACAGAGCCTCCACCAGCTCAAGTAGTCCTCTCCGCAGACCGCAACCAGAACATCGGCTCAACATCAAGAAACACCTCACACATGGCAAGCAGAAAGCCGGACATAACACTGTGCCAACTCTCGTCAGAAGACAAACTTCCACAAAGTCCAGATCCCATCCGGAAAGGCACATCACAGAAACGACCACCAAAGGTCTCGCTGGCACATGGCTCTTGCCACGCTCGAGCCCCAACAACCAGCATCTTCTGTCTGTGAAAAGAACATCCACTGGTCGTCAGATACACGTCAACGGGAAACCTCCACCGGCCCAACAGGCATGATCAACTCACAGCAGGCCATCCGCTGACTCACACACAGACCAATGCCACATCTCGAGCTGCACTCCTCTCGGACTCCGCATCCGAGCTCGAACATCGCACCAACTCGACCCTCTCGGGGAGCACGACGAACCAAATGACGGATCCTGGTGTCTTCAGTCATCACCTCACTGGACTCAGACTTACAGGGGAACCATCCCACGCTGGTCACCAAACCAGGGATAACCTTGCGACACCAACGTCCTATCAAGGACCACCCTCCGACGCCAATCTCACAAAAGGCATCCGCCCACAGGCGTCACTCATCCACCTGGTCTCATCAAATCCTTCGATCAATGCAAGTGGACACCTGCCAATCCCGATTCTGCCCTTACCATAGAGCCACGGGACACCACCTGAACAGTGCTCACGGGTCCCTAAGCAATAAACATCTCACCGTCACAATCCGACAAAACCGTAGAACCAACGGGAACCCACAGCCTGCCAGAGATCACTTCTCCAAAAACGATCTCATCCGAGGACACGACTGAGAACACAAGTCGGGCACCAGGCCACCGACTCTGACCAACACGTCCTCGACCTCCGTCAGGCGACATCCTCAACAACCTCATCCAGGTCCAACACCGACGCCTGACACAGCTTCCAACACAGGAACAGGGTACTCATGCGGCGCACTAGTCAGCACTTTTCCCCAACACTCCATCCTGCCAGGACAAGGAGCACGTCTCGCACGGTCTTCATGGCACACAAGGCCAACCAATCCGAACACACAATGCAAGACGATGATCCTTAGCCGAACGCAATCTCTCCAACCAAAGGAGAAACCAACGCACTTCGACCTACGGAAGAACTCCACGCTCGACCTGACCTCGAACCTCGCGCACACTGGAAACAGCACCATCCAGCACCAAGGAAAACCATCGCTTCCATCAGGTCAGCGCCTCCGACACACTCGACGAGTGTCACGTCGGACCACCATTACAGCACCTCTCGATGCACCACCGCTGCAATTCCTCGAACTGCAACACGGCATGCCAAGAGCCGCAACACGAGCCGTAACCGACAACCGCCGACGCTCATCCTCGAGTCCCAAACTCACCGCGGAGCCTTCACATCTCAAACCAACTCCAGGGCGAAAACACCCCATCGCACACAAGAGCGCAGGAGCAAGACTTACTGGGACACCACAGCCCAATCATGTCTCGAAATCCGCAAAACAACCGGGACCGACACGTCATTTCTGACGCAACAGAGCACGACAAGATCATCAGGCTCGACGAAACAGCAGCTCACCGAGAAGATCCTCTGCTCACCCGAGCATACTTCTCGATCAGAACACCTCAGGAGCTGGACAAACCTCAAGCTGGAGTGGCCAACACCGACAGCAGCTCCCTCAGAGCACGCTCACGGCAACTTAACCACAAAAAATCCTCTCCAGCCACCTGACCACGCTGCAGATACCTCGAACGCAGCACCGCGAGCTCACGCCTGCCAGCAACCACCTTCACAGCGCCGCACAGCGCACTCAAGCTCTCAAGCGAGAAACTAGGCGGAAAGCAAACACAAAACCCTAAGCCAGCTGCCGACTGTACTGGACCTTACGGACTCTGATCACTGCAATATTTCGAATTCCTATGTACGCCCACAACAACCTGGCTCTGATACCAGCTGTAACGGCCCGAGAATCCGATTACCGGGAAGGCCCGATAATCCAAGACTCGAACCGCCGCCCACGAGCCGGGAGGGCTCGGAAGGGCTAAAAGGAGTGTGGAGGCACAAAGAAATAGGAAATAAAGCAGGACAAGCCAACAATTAACAGAAATAAATAAACAACTACAACAGAGTCCAGTCCAACAGAAAGTACAGTCTAAAGCAGTAAAACGTACCACATCTCAAGTGAACACTCGGCCCGGCAAGCTGGCAACTGAGAACCTCCGCTCCGCACCCTCGAATCTCGAGGAAGAACCGCCACACCTGAAAAGCAGGGAATGAGTCTCCAAAACAGAGACTCAGCAGGGATCCCGCGGAACCCCAACCGGAAACAACGGCGGTAGCGGAAAGGAGAGCTACAACTACAGCAGGAACAGCAAACCGGTGGCCGGTCAAAAAACTCGGCACTACAGCTACTCCTACTGCCAGAAGGCAGACCTCGATCACGCAGTCGAGACTACCAAACCACGCTAGTACCACCTACCGAAGTAAAAACATACGGCAACCACGCCGTAGAGGCCTGTCTCCCGGACAGCTAACCTGGACACCCTGTCCAAGGCGCAACCCCGACCATCCGATCGCAGGTACCGCACAACAAGACGCAACCTCGGTAAAGCTACTAGCACTAGTCTCATGACGCGAAAACCAACACACGCGTCACGGCGAACCAACCGAAACTCAACGGTCAACACGACCGAAACCCGAAGGTCAAAGTCACGGAAACTGACAGTCTGTCACTCCATACTCGACAGGAGTACCAGCCACTAGAAGCACAGCCGGTAGCGTCCCCTGACGTCTTACACCGCACCGCAGGTGAACCGCCTGACGTGGTAGGTCCTACCCGAGGCGCGAACCTGTACAAGTAACCACAAACAAGTGACTAGCTGGGGTCACGCCCGTCGACGTGCGTCCACTGTCCCCAACCACGTGTGCACACACAGACCACGCGTCATAGGTCTGGCCCTCTGACTGGTTTTCCCCCGCAGCCGGACTCTGGCTACGACGAGGGGCCCGACGGAAACCAGTCTAACCGTCCTCAGGGTAAGCCCGTACACCACTCCCTGGTGCGACCAGCACACGCGTACTGGTAGGCTACGACTAGTGGAGGGTCACTGAAGGAGTAGACTCTCAACTCAACGGAAAACAACGTCCGGATCCGACGACGTACGGGGACCACCCCACGTACCGGCCCCGTCGCACGGTGACCACAGTCGGAGAAGAAACAGGACTCACAGTCCACGGCCACGCACGCACCGTGCGCTAGAGTCGAGAAAACTCAAGTGGCGCTAAGCCACTGGACTCTGGACAGTCCTCTAGACGCACTACACCCAACGGTCCTTGAGTCACAAGACTCGGGGTCAAGACCGTTGTACGCAACAGCACAAGGTCGTCAATCTAGTCTAATCTCTAGGTCTAAAATCACGGTAGCACAAGCACCGAGACAACTCACGAGTCGCCAGGACCACTCCCTCGAGAAGGGAACGCAAGGGACAAAGGCCACTCACACGGGCCACACGGAAAACACAGAACCACGATTCCCAAGGCAGCACAAAAGCCGCCATGACGATTTCCCATCTTGAAGCAAGCGGGAAACCTCTAGCCCCAGGCCGGACAACTGGACTCACAGTCCAAGGCCAAACACATGGCCCACACGGGAATCGCCTTCCAAAGGAACCCACGACATGCGGGGGAGACCCCACCGCACGCACACCGGTACACGGTGACTCGGTCGAGCGTAACACGAAAGCCCGGGACACATGAGGTCACCCGGACCTACCACAACTATGGGCACGCTAATCGAGATAACACGGTCCCTCCCGACACCCCAAAAATATGGACACAGAACCCATGGGGTGTCCGGGATACTCACAAGGCCGGAGGTCGACCACTGGGTCACAACCGGGTCGACCGGAGACCAACACAACACAATCGGAATGCTAAAAGGTCACCTAGACCCTTAAGCTCACGGCACGCAAAACGAGGTAAGTGGGACCTCTGGACACCCAAAGACACAGCCACGGAACTCCACGGGGTGTCCGAGACACTCACGAGACCTAAAGTCAACCACTGGGTCACAACCGGGTCGACCGGAGGTCAAAACAGCGCAAACAGGAACCAGAACGTGGTAGTGGTCAGCTGGTGACCGCGACCAGATGGTAGCGGTCGACCGATGACCGCGACCAGGCTGTCACGGTCGCCTCACAACCGCGACCAGCCTCATTCAACCCCGCTGGTAGCGGTCGCCCGAGGACCGCGACCAGGTGGTAGCGGTCGTCCCCTGACCGCGACCAGACGAAGGCGGTCAATCGCACGTCCACGACGCTTGAAGGTCTTTCGACCCAAACACGAAGGATGAAAGCGGTTCTCCCAGAACCGCTACTAGATGATAGCGGTTTCTGGTGGACCGCGACCATTTCGAAAAACCGGGAACGGCGAGAAAACACCCAAAAATCCACGCCACGCCCCAATCATCCACGGATGAAGGGGAAAACATAGGGGAAGCTCCCCAACAACCCCTGGCATGCATCTATGGCCTCGGATCGGCCTAAAACGCAACGCATCGCTAGATCGGGCGATCACTCCCCAAAACATGATTTTCCCCAAAACGCCCCCAAACGACCCGCTCGGCTCACCACGGCCTACCAAACTCGCGGGAAAGGAAGAGCACGAGCTGGGGGTCCATCACCCTACCTCCACCGAAGATTTCGTGCACCGTGGACGCCGATCCACGAAAAAAACGCCGTTGAAGCCTCGCCGTTCCACGAACCCACGGCCGAGCTTCACCACGCCCTCGAGCCTCGATCCTCGACCCATCCTCGCCGTCCTCCTCGCCCGCATCTCCCCGCCTCGCCCCCGCCTCGGTCCGTCGGCCGCCGGAGAGGAGAGAGTGAGAGGAGAGCGCGTGAGAAGAGAGAGGGAGAGAAGAGAGAAATGAGAGGAAGAGAGAGGGTGGGGGGGTTTATATAGGAAAATCCGGAAAATCAGAAAAATCCCGAAAAATAGAAAATCACACCCTCGCGATCCTCGGAACGCACCGATCGCAACGGTACCATTCGTGCCCAGGTGAACGGCCCGGTTCACCCGCAACGAGGTTCCGAAGGGAAAGCCGAAACCCACGCCAGGAATCAGAAAACACACGCGGAAAAAGTCGCGGAACGCCTCCGGGCCTCCGAAACGACTCCGGATCGCGCCGATCCGAACACAAAAGATGTCCGAAACGAAATTTCGGACACAACGGAGTCAGACGCTCCGAGAAACCAGATCCGGGACCCAGGAACGAGGATCCGAAAAACTTGGGACATTACACTTTCCTCAGGTACCCTTGCAAAACAACGACAAACAAGTAACGAGTGGATCAGAAAGACGAAGGTGCAGTATTCAAATTCTAACGACGCAAGTAACGAAATGATGGCAAGACACACACCTGGTTGGTGTTGTCTTTTAAACCCCTCTCGGACACGAGTAGGAGGAAAATGCTTATGATGAATGGCAATTATTCCGACGTAGAAACGGAAAGAGACTCCCTCATAAAAAGGGGGGGGGGTAGAAGATATGATTTGATGAATGCAAGATAACTAGGAAAGAAGAGGAGATAATGGCTTATTGGATGGTCGATGGCGAGATCCGGCGGACCTTCGGCAGCGTAGGGACGACGAGGTAGCGCGGCTGGCGAAGGCGGCCTCTCTCCTGCGAGCACTGGCACCCGAGGATCGGGCAGGGCCTCCCCTACAAAACACCCACGGGTTAGGAATAGAATCCGACAGCCTCTCGGCGCTCTCCTTTTCGACCCCGGAACTGAGGGGGGTAGGCCTCTATTTATAGAGGTTGGGAGGATGGGGCGTCCAGGGGCCTGGACGCCTCCATAACTTGGATTTTATTCAAACGACAGACTGAGCGACGGTCAGTCGATGGCCGAGGGTCGCCCGTGAGCTATTTGATGGAGGCGTCCAGGGGCCTGGACGCCTCCATACCTTGGATTTTATTCAAACGCCAGGCTGAGCAACGGTCAGTCGATGGTCGGGGGTCGCCCGTGAGCTAGTTGATGGAGGCGTCCATGGGCCTGGACGCTTCCATAACTTGGATTTTCTTCAAACGACAGACTGAGCAACGGTCAGTCGATGGCCGGGGGTCGCCCGTGAGCTGGTTGATGGAGGCGTCCCTGGGCCTGGACGCTTCCATAACTTGGATTTTCTTCAAACGACAGACTGAGCAACGGTCAGTCGATGGCCGGGGGTCGCCCGTGAGCTGTTTGATGGAGGCGTCCAGGGGCCTGGACGCCTCCATACCTTGAATTTTCTTCAAACGACAGACTGAGCAACGGTCAGTCGATGGCCAGGGGTCGCCCGTGAGCTGTTTGATGGAGGCGTCCAGGGGCCTGGACGCCTCCATACCTTGGATTTTATTCAAACGACATGCTGAGCAACGGTCAGTCGTTGTTCGGGGGTCGCCCGTGAGCTGGTTGATGGAGGCGTCCATGGGCATGGACGCCTCCATGAAATTATATATATATATATATATTTTTGTTCAATCTTATATATATATATATATATATATATATATATATATATATATATATATATTGTCATTATTTTGTATTGATGGAGGCGTCCAGGGGCCTGGACGCCTCCATGATGACCCCCGGATTCCCCCGAAAGGGGCGTCGGCAGTCGTCCGTCAGGCATTTTCCTGGTCCAGGTAACTTCTGATGCATGCGATTGATGTTGATGCCGTTCGAATGCCGCATGATTTCCACAACGAGGCGGTTTCCGGATGCCGAAGGAGCGTTACGCTACTCACCAAGAAGACGAGAGAAGACTCAAAGATAGAAAACAGTCAAGTGATTCAAAATGAGAAAGCCGTTGCGGGGCGTCGCGTGGTAATATGAGATTTTCTCAGGGGACGTCAGGAATAGCGTGTCTACAGCTGTCCCACCTTGGCGTCTGTTTTGCAAGGGAGTGACACGTAATGGAATGGTATCGAAGTGGAGTGAAATGGAGTGGGAATGGACTGATAAGTTGATGCCAAGGTGTGATGAGACACGCTTTTGACATTACTGTTTGGAATCTTTCCTAAAGTTTCAATGAGACGACCTTGAAGGAGGTCTTTCAAATTTTGACGATTGCTTGGACGGAGATCAAATAAGGGAGGGTGAGATGTGCGCTCAGGCACGAAAATAAAGGAGACCAACTTCTCAGTGTGGAAGTACCTGGGTCATAAACCGGCAGGTTTCACCTTTGGGGAGCGGTTACCAGTCAGTGTGGAAGTGCTGCGGCCAAGGTGGGTCAAACATGGTAAAAAGTAAAGGAATATCTGAGGGTCTGTCCAAACAAGGGTCTCCTTTGGAAGAGCCGCGTAGGGCCGTTTCAAGGGAACTCAGTATTTCATTCGGAGTGGAATATCTCATATTTGTAAGAACTGAAGCACAACGGCTTTCACAATCGAATCACTTGAATAATCTTCCGCAATAAATCAAAGTCCTATATGAATGCATGCTGGGTTTAAAGAAAAATTTAAAACAAACTAAAATAGAAAATAGCCAAGGATAATATTGTCAACTCAGTAAGAATGGGTCAGGATACCGATCCGGTGAGATGATACTGGGCTGGGGCCCGTTTATCCACGCACCAACTCACTGAACGGAACCGTCATCCCCATGCCACCACAAGTTAACGGCCTATCCGTACAATCCAAATTCATCCGGAATCATCACCGTTTTTGTTGAAGGGGAACTCAAATCCCAGATTCGTTCGGGCCGCAAGGTCCTTGACATGTTCTAGTAGCGTAGGTATCATATACTATGATACATGACATGGTGGGACCAACCATTGAAAGGTGGGACAGGAGGTAGGACAAAGACGTCCGTTAGTAAAACCTGCACAGACCAGCATATATTAGTAACATCAGAAAGTAGTAGAATTATAACAGAATCGCACCATAGTACAAGGAGATTCAGACAAAGCCCTGACGATTGACCACTGATGTGACGTGTTTCATCCTGTAGCGCATCTCCTTTCCTATAAGTACCTCCCTTAGGCTAGTTCATCCAAATGCACCAAGGAGAGTTTTGAAAGCTCGGGAGGAGAAGGAGAGGAGAATCTAGAGATTTCAGGATGGAAAGAGAGTCTTCCCGCGTTATGAAGAGGAGCAGGCCTAGCAGCGAGATCAGGCGACTCTCCGACCTCGAGGGTCATCTGAGTGGGATGATCCAATCGCATATGGTAAGTTAATTCATTTCAAATTTCTCCACGTACACCTTCTTCTCACTTCCTTTCTTTCTTCTTCTTTCCTTTTCTCCTCCAGCCATATCCACTCTTCCCAGGCCCGAGGAAGTTTTCCAAACTGCCATGGTTTTCAGAGCTAACTTCCAACATCTCCATTGGCATGAGGGCTATACTCTCAAAGTGGCATCTTCAGGGGCTCCTTATTCACGCCAAGCACTATGAGAGAATCTGCATGGACTGGGCGGCTATGGGCGCATTAGTGGAGATCTGACATCCCCAGACCCACACTTTCATCTTCCCGACGTTCGAGGCGACCATTCTCCTCGAGGAGGTGGAGCTTCTGCTTGGACTGAAGAAATTCAAGAGTGACGGGAAGATGAAGCCTATGCGGATGTTGACAAGGACGACTTCCGAGACCGTCCTTGGAAGCATCATGCCGTCCGACGCAGTCAGAAAAGTCCGCACTCAAAAGGGAATTGACTTGCAAAGGCTCGCGGTATGGGTTATGGATGCCTTGAAAGGGTCACCAGATGATGAACATTTGGAAGGAATTATGAAAGGGTTCACCATCTGTCTGGCGAGTGCTCTCTTGTTCCCTCATACCGACAACATAGTGGAAGAAACCCAACTGAGTGCTATCTGCGGGATCTGTAGTGGAAAGAGGGTGGGACCTGTCGTCCTTGCCTACCTTTACAACGGTCTTACCGCCTCGAGCATGGGTAGGCCTCCTTTTGGTTGCGCACTTGTTCTGAGTTGCTGGGTCGATTTGCACTTCAAATTCGACCACCGTGAGGGGATGCCGACTGTTTCAAAGCTTTTCCAACAAAGCCCCCTTTATCACATAGCCGATGTGTTAGGCTTCGGTGGCACTGTGGCGAACCGTGTTCCGTGGCTGAAGAAACGGGAAGACTGGCGGTCTCACTTCCGAACCATGACACAAAGCTTCTTCACTTGCGCATCGACATGTCTACTCTCACTTGAACTCCTCATGAGGTCTTCTCCCGAAGCTGAACTCCAACTGATCGGCGCGACGGAGTTTATCCTTTATAACGCGCATCGGTGCTGCCTCCAGATCGGCATTCCACGCCACTCGTTCCCACTGCTGACCGGCATTGTCCCTTTGAAGAAGAGGGAGTTGGGCAGGGAAGCGGACGCGAGGGAAGCGGACGCGGTTAAAGCACCCTGGAAGACAAGTGTTGCGGGAAAGGCCTTAGCGCACGTGGGGGAAGAATGTGAGCTGTGGAGAGTTTATGCAACCGAACTGGGGAAGTTGAGGCCTAGAGTGCCTAAGCCCTTGATGTAGCCCGCTCTGCTTTCTGATGGAATAAAATCTGGCATTTGACATTTTGGACCATTGTTCCCTGAATTATTATTTTTTTATGATTTTTATTTTTCTTTTTGCTTTTTGTGTTTTCTCCTTTATGTTCTGGTTTATTCATATTATGGTCATATATATATATATATATATATATATACATTTTTATATGCTTAAATGGGGGCGTCCAGGGGTCTGGACGTCCCTAATTTTTTTGAAAAAATTTTGTTCTTTTTGTGGGGGCGTCCAGGGGCATGGACGCCCCTATCTATTTTTTTTATTTTGTTTGATGTGGGGCGTCCAGGCGCCTGGACGCCCCTATATTTTCTTTTTCAATTTTTTTTATTTTTTAGTTGTGGGGACGTCCAGGCGTTTGGACGTCCCTATGTTTTTTTGAATTTTTAATAAAATAAAAAAGTGGGGGCGTCCAGGCGCCTGGACGCCCCAAATCCTGGTGATTTTCTATATAAAGGGGGTCTCACCCCCTGTTCTCTTCTACTATTCATTCTAACGACCCATTTCCAGTTCCCAATGGAGCAAGAAGGCCCAAGCCAGGGTGGAGAGAGGCGGAAACGACGCGCTCGTCGTCCGAGGAGGTCGAGGGATCATGCCGAGGAGGCTGCCGTGGGAGAGGAGATTGCCGCGGAAGAGGAGATTGCCGAGGAAGAGGAGGCGCCTCCTTTGGCCGTGGAGGGTCCTGCGGGTGCTGGCGACGCCGGAGAGGATGAGCATGACCCGGTAAGCCCCTCAGAACTCTAATTTGTTGGTTTATATGCTAAACAGGCGGGCGAGGGATGGTGCGGAGAAGGCCGGTGAGTGGGGGAAGGAGGCGTCCAGGGGCCTGGACGCCTCCAACTTTTTATTTTATTATTATGATTTTTTTGATTTATTACGTAAATAATAAAATAAAATTAAAAATAAGGAGGCGTCCACTGAGTTAGACGCCTTTATGATAATATATATTATTTTTATTTTATTTTTTATTTGTTTTTATTTTGCTAAGATAAAATAAAGGAAGTAAAAATGAAAGCGTCCAGGGGGGTGGATGCCTTTATATATATATATATATATATATATATATATATATATATATATATATTAAAATAATAATAATAAAAATAAATAAATATTATATACAGTGTTGTTGTTTATTATTATCCATGATGCTGATGTGTTTCTTTTTTTATTTATTTTTTTTTTGTGGTGTGTAGGGCGTGATGAAGAGTTGGATCAGCTGGTCCCTGGTGGTGGCAGCATACCGTGGGCTGCCGGACTTTCAGAGGGCGCGGGTGGACGCCATGGGTTTGGGAGCTTTTCTCAGGATCGAGCCCTTCCGGCTTGACCTTTCTCTTATTCAGGCGTTGAGGGAGCGGTGGCACGCGCCGAGCCGGGCGTTTCTGATGCCCTGGGGGCACATGGTGCCGACACTGGAGGACGTGGCTCGGATCACCGGGCTACGGGTTGACGGAGAGACAGTCAGCGGGGTCACTTACCCCGATTACTGAGAGAGTGCCCTGGACCTGCTATGGCTAGAGACGAGCGCGACTGACAGAGACAACAGGGTAGTCGGCCGAGTGGAGATTATGGAGGCGCTCGGGTTCGGTGACCCGCGCCAGCGGGTTAGCGAGACTGGAGCGGAGTTTCTGGCACGACTGCAGGGAGACGCTCGTGCAGCTTTCACCCAAGACCCGAGCGAGCGGGAGCTGGTGGATCTAGACCTCCGGAGGTTCCTTTTCTTCTTCCTGGGCCGCCTTCTGCTGGGCACGAAGGGGGACGACATCCATTGCCGCTTCCTTGGGATCATGGCGGA
>JAHNEJ010000299.1:0-109309 GCA_022559845.1 Amorphophallus konjac
TCTATAATTGGGGGTTGGGGATGAAGAAAACTAGGGGGAGAGAGAGGGGAGGTCGAAATTCCCACAAGGGGGGGGGCTCTTGCACAATGCTTTTTTCACTTTCATTAATGCTAACAAATAGAAAATACGACCTTTTATATGCTATGTATCTAATCAATTGTGCACCCTTGGATCTAGGGATGGGGGATGAAAGGCTGGGATTAAGTGTGATAAACACACAAAAAATATTAAAATATGCCTAGTGGAATGGGGCGCCCCCTTGACCATATGTAAGGGTTGAATGGGTAGGTGAAGGTAGGTGACCTACCTTGAACCAATTTAACCACTTGTCTACCCATGTGGCATTTGACATTCAACCCTTCTAGATGGCCACCTAGGATGGTTGACCAGCCCCACATGAGTGACATGGACCAATGGGAAAGGGCTGAGGGCCGCCTTGCTGGTCCTACTGACAAATTACAAAGAAACCCAAACAATCCGTGGGAATGACGCATTGGCTTATAAAGCCGTACAATTGCGCATATATTTTCCCGTGGATATAAAAATAAACTAAAGGATATAAATGTAATAGTAAATGTACATGCTCGGCGTCGATTCCCATCAACTCTCCCCGGGTGGGAGGAACTCGACCCCGTCGAGTAGGGGTATGGATGCTCGAGTACTCCGGTGGATCCGTCACCGTGCCAAGTAACGCGGGTATGCTCCACTCCAAGTGACCGTCACCTGCTCATTCCATATATACTCGATATGCGCAAGCTGCCATGGGCTAGAGGTGGACACTCCGGGTGGGGCACTCTCAAAGGGAAGGAAGCAGCTCGAAGACTCACTAGGAATCACCACTGAGTCCTGTAGATTCTATTTAAGATCCACTTAATGGAAAATATAAAGATATGCAAACAATAAACAATAGTGGAGATAAAACATGCACGAGGTGCACAAAGGGGAGTGTGATCGCCAGAGGGGTTACCTCGATAAAAAGAACAAGAGATCGCGTATACCTGGTGAAAATTGAGATGCGGGATGATGTGGATTTCCTCCTCCGACTTCAATCGGCCGGCCGATGAAGTGGGTTCTCTTCAGTTGATTACCTTGTAAAAAAAAAGACAATAAAAGACAGACAAAAGAGAGGGGATCAGCCAAGATGCAGATAGTATCAATCCAAACTAACACAAAATGATGAAAAAGGCATCAACAGCGCACCTTTTTTTTGTTTTTTTCTTTAAACCCCTAGCAGGGAACTAGGGAAAGGATATGAAATATGATGCTTAATGTAATATAAGAATTAACGACAAGATGACGATGATGATATGCTAAAAGGAGATGAACGAGCAAAATACAATAGATAGAGCCCTGCTCTCCCTGCCGAGAGTAAAGGGGAAACTGTGGAGATGCTTAAACGGACGCAGAAAGGATGCAGGAAGGCAGCAGCAGAAGGATGCAGACAGGATACAGAAAGCCTGTTGGATGATCAACCTCTTAACCCTTTGAGTTGTTAACCTTCGAGTCATTTTTCTTCGAGCGCTCGATTAAGACTTCAATTTATAGTGCCTCCAGTGGATGTGATCAAACAAGGAAGTGATAAGAACGGGTAATGAGGCATCCACGGAAGGATCAAGATCGAGCAAGAGTCCTAAGGATGGTAGGGAGCTGTGAGGGAAAGATGGAAAAAGGAAGGACTCTTGAGTGAAACACGCCTTAAACCAGGGCGTATCATTATAAATTGACGACCTGCCACAGGGCGTTTCTTAAAACACGACCTAGGAAAGGCCGTTTCTTCCTGGATTTGATTTTGGAAATAAAAACTTCCTTTATTTGAAACACGCCTGAGATAACGGCGTTTAGTGAAAACACGCCCTGAGGAAGGACGTTACTTAGAAAATGCTTTTATAGATAATTCCAGAAATTAACAGATAATACCAGGAATTGACGCCCTCAGGTATGGTCGTCCCTTCTTTTGAAACGCCCTATGACAGGTCGTTACTTTCGGAAGTAACGCCCTTCGTTAAGTCGTGAATCAGGAAAAATGCAGAAAAATGCATAAAATTCACAGAAAAATAGAAAAACTTTATGTTATAGGAATATTGAAGTCCGCTTGGGCGTTTACATAATGACATGAGATTTGATCAGCATAACGTCAATTTTGGCGTGTCTACAGCTGCCCCGCCTTGGCGTCTGCTTTGCAAGGGAGTGAGACGGAAATGGAATGAAGTGTAATGAAAGGAATGAAGTAGAAATGAATTGATAAGGAGACGCCAATGTGTGATGTGACACGCCTCAGACATTAAGCTTTTGAAATCTTTCCAAGATTCTGAAGTGAAACAATTCTGCGTGGTTCCAGGGAAACATCGATTTGTTGGATAAAAGGAGATTAAGCTAAATAAATAAAGGGTGTGCGCGTGGGCACGACAGGGAAAGACCATTGGAGAGCGATTACCAGCCAACGTGGACGTGCTACAACCAAGGTAAATTTTGCAGAAAAGTAAAGAGAATTTGGGATAGAGATCCAACAAAAGGACACTTTCAAGGAATCAGCCTGAACGGCTTCAAATAGAATGAAGTACTTGATTTGAAGTGGAATATCTCATGTCAACTCAATCGAGAGCGAGTGAACTTCATTATCGCCATAATATGAAGATTTTCAGCATGAAACTCAAAGTCCTACATGATGCATGCTGGGCTAAAAGAAAAGGTTAAAACAAACTAAAAATAGAAAATAATCAAGGATAATATTGCTAAGCTATTTAGATCTGGTCAAGAATCCATATTCCTGAGCTAACACTAAGCCGAGGCCCGTTTGTCCGCGCATCAACTCAGAAAGTGGAACCATCGTCCCAAACCTTTAATAACTCAACGGCCTATCCGTATGATCAAGATTCTCCTGAAATCGTCATCGTTTTTGATGAAGGGGAACTCAAATTCCAAGTTCATCAGAACCACCAGGTCCTTGATATACTATAATAATGTAGATATCATATAATAACACTGCTTACAAGAAACGAATACAAGGTGACAAGATGTTACTCCCATGAGCGGTTCAAGTGCCTCGGATCCTGCAAAACTTCTGCACTTTGAAATTTATCAGCCTTCATCAATTTAGAACATGATATGATCATAAGTGCTTAATCATAAACAATTTCACCAAATAATAGCACTTAAAGCATCAAAGCATGGGAAGGTAAACTAAAACACGCCTAAGCATAGGGCGTTAACAGCATGAAAGGTGCCTGGTCAATAGGTCGTTAAATATTTAAAACACGCCCTACTCAAAGGCGTAACCAATAACGAAAGCTTAGAAGAAGACGCCCCACGTCAGGGCGTTAAATAAAACACGTCGTCAGTCAGGTCGTCAATTTAAGAATCGACGCCCTAACCAACGTCGTTAATTCAGCACGAACTTCCGTTTCCTAACAGCACAGCACAGTCCTTAAACCAACCAAACTTCTATCTTCGGGACTTCTTAGGACTCTTCAAATCCTTATAAAAGGAAGGCTTTCTTTCACAAACCAATCGAAATCTCTCTTGCAGCCGAATTGCTTCTTTTCCTTCTTCTTCTGCTTCTGTTCTTCGTCATCTGCAGGCCTCTGTACGAGCTACTTCTGCAAAGTAGAGTGATGGACAGGATGATGAAGAAACCTAGGATTTCTACTCCCAGAATTACTGAAATACAAGGGCACATAAGCAATCGAATTGCTTTGAATCAGGTAAGCTTTAATTTCCTTTACTGTGCATATAACCCTTCATTGTTCTGTCGAACTGCTCACTTGTTTCTTTGTTACTGAACTCCTCTGTCCAATACTTCATATGCTCATGTACCTCTTTTGTTTTTATTTTCTTCCACTCTTCTCATAGGAGTACCCAAATCTTCCAGGGGCTAGAAGATATATAAGAGTCAAGTGGTTACCCCTCATACTTTCAAAATTCTCTTCTGACATGAGGGCCTTTGTAGCTAGATGGCATCTCTTAGGATTGATAACCCATGCCAAGCATTATGACCAAATCCATCTTGATTGGGGTGCCATGGGAGCATTGATTGAGACATGGCATCCTTCCACCCATACTTTCTTATTTTCCACTTTTGAAGCCACCATTTTATTGGAAGAAGTAGAGATGATCCTAGGCTTGAAAAGGATGAAACACGGAGAAGAAGAAAAGATGGCCATCATGCCAAGGCCAATCTCCTCTCATGAGTTGCTAACCTCGTTAATACCTAGCCCGAATATAGTGAACCAAATCAAAGTCACTAAAGGAGTTAACCTCTTGAAACTTGCCTCGTGGGTGTACAAGAGAGCAGATCAAGCTAAAGAGGAAGAGGAGATAGAAAGAGTGACCAAAGCCTTCGTGGTGTGCTTAGCAGGAGCACTCCTATTCCCATCCACGGAGGACTTTCTAGAGGAGTCCCAATTGAGCGCAGTGGTGAGCTTATGGGAAGAAGAAAGAGTTGGACCGGCGATCCTAGCATATCTCTATAGCGGGCTTACATCGGCGGCCATGGGGCGGCCCATATACGGCTGTATGCTAGCTTTCTCAAGTTGGGTGGACCTCCACTTTAAGTTCGATCCATGTCATGAAACCCAACAACCGTCAAGGATTTTCTCCAAAAGTCCGCTTTCTTATATAACCGGCTCATTAGGAATAAGCAATAGGGTGACGAACCGCATTCCTCAAATCAAGAAAAGGGCGGAGTGGAGAGAACACCTTAAGGTAATGCCCAAAAACCTCTTTACTTGTACTCCAGGAATACTCAAAATGCAGGAACTTCGCGCAAGATTCTCCATCGGCACGGACCTTCGACTTATTGGCGCATCCGAGCTCGTCTTATACAATGCACACCGGTGCCTTCCTCAGCTCGGGCTTCCAAGACAAGTGCTAGAAGACATCTCCCATCTTCCTCCAATCAAATTAAGGGCCTTAGGCAGTAATGAAGATGGAGAGGAGACAATCACCGTTCAAGCTCTGTGGAAACTAAGCAAGCTTCATCAACCTGTAGAAGACTTAGAAGAAGACAAGGAAAAGAGGAAAAATTATGTGATAGCATTGAGGAAATTAAGGCCCAAAGTGGCTCACTAGGCATTGTAATCCTTTTTTTTCAAAATAATGAAGATTGCTTTCTGATTGAGCCACTATTACTGTGATTATGAACAAAATCATCCAGAACCTATTTTCCTGTTAAAAATAACGCCTCAAAGAATGCCGTGAATTCAACAATACACGCCTTACCTCAAGGCGTCTCAATCGGCCCATCTTCCACAGTTAACGCCTGCACCAGTGGGCGTAACTTAAATAACGACCTCAGGAAAGGCGTGAATAGATTCAAACCCCAAAGAATATAATCGTTGACTCATCAAAAGTAACGCCGTTTCCTTAGTCACTTCTTAAAAATAACACGCCCTCGACTGAGGCGTTACTCTAAGCCAGCAATGATGACTTTCATTACATCAATCAACGCCCATTCAATGCGTCTGACGACGGTTATCGTTCCCCATGCAAAACAAATTAACGCCTTAATCATCGTCGTTTACCTTCGAGAAACGCCCAGAGCTTCGTCGTGAATTCTATTAAAAATGCCTTCTCTTAGGGCGTGTCTTCTTTTCGAAACCCAAAAGTCATGAGGCCCCTTCTTCTTCCTCCTTCCGTCCTCATTTCCCCCTTCTGCAAACCCTAACCGAAGCCCCCCCCCCTCTTTCGATCTCCCTCTCTCGTTCTCTTCTCTCACTCTCTCAATCTCCCTCTATCTCTCTTAGGCCGAGCCATGGCCAAACGCCAGAGGGTGAGTGCCCCCGAGGTCGTCGACCTCGACGCTGCCCACGCCCAAGAGGAACCCGCCGTGGAGGAGCTTGCCATGATTGTGGTTGAAGAACCGGCGGCGGTTGCCGGCGACGACGAAGCCGGTGAAGCAGCAACAGAAGAAGGAGGAGAAGACGAAGGTGGAGAAGAAGAAGAAGAAGAAGAAGATGAAGAAGAGGGAGATGGAGACGAAGAAGGACCACCGCCCACGGCGGCGGTCGCTCCCCGGGGCCAACTCCGGCGGCCCAGACGGCCATTGCCTCGGCCACAACCCCAGAAGCACAAAAAGGTAAGTTCCCCCTCCCCAAAACCATTTTTTTTATTTTATTTTCATTTTATTTTATTTTTCTTGATATTCCATAGCCCTCGGGCATGAAATCTGCAACTCAGAAAAGAAACGCCTCCCATGGGGGCGTTATTCACAAACAAAACGCCCTGACCAAGGGCGTAAATTCCTTTTATTTTCTGAAAAACAATTAACCTTCATGACAAACGCCCTGCAGCCTGTCGTTTCTTCAAAAATTATGATTTTCCATTAATTCCATGCCCATTAAACGTTTTCATTAAATATTTCGCATGCTGTCATTTTTATTTAAATTATCTGAAAATCATGAAAGCCACGCCCCTCACCAGGGCGTTATTCAACAGGAAACGCCCAAACCAGAGGGCGTCTCTTCATTAATTCTCTTTTAAACTGAACGGTCCTAAATGGAAAATGCCCCAGCCGAGGGCGTGAGTTGAAAAACATTTAGGATTTTAGAAATTAACCACGAGTTCACGCCCTACCCAGAGGCGTTTCAGAGATGAAAAAAAACGCCCTCACCCAGGACGTTACTTCAAACCACATTTAGAAAAACGCCCCCTTTAGGGGCGTGAATTTACCAAGAAACGACCTGAGGAGGGTCGTGACTTCCAAAATATTAAAATCAATGCCCAGGCAAAACATAGCGTAATTACACATGATTTAACCAAACAATTAAGCAAAATTCTTCTCTTTTAATGCGTGCAGGGGCTGATGAGGACCCGTATCTCATGGGTCATGGTCTGGGCAGCATACCAGGGTCTCCCCGACTTCCAGAGGGTTAGGGTAGATGCTATGGGGTTCGGGGCTTTCCTATCCATTGAGCCATTTAGACCCGACCTAGCACTTATCCAGGTTTTACGGGAGCGTTGGGATAGGGTGAGCCGGTCCTTCTTGATGCCCTGGGGGCACATGGTCCCTACCCTAGAGGATGTGACCAGGATTACGGGGTTGAGGGTGGATGGTGAGGCTGTGAGTGGGTTCACCTATCCTGACTACACAGAGATGGCCCAGAGACTGCTAGGGCTGGATATGGTCTATGAGGTACCTAGTGAGTGCAGGACCATCTTCCGTACCGACCTGACTACAGTGATGGGTTTAGGAGATGCCAGGCATAGGTCGGGGGAGACCTTAGGTGAGTTTGTACAGAGGTAGACCGACGGGGTGAGAGCGGTATGCTGTCAGGACCCGACTGACCATGAGAGAGCGGATCGAGACCTGAGGAGGTTCCTGCTGCTACTGCTCGGGAGATTATTGCTGGGGATGAAAGCCGACGTCATCAACTGCCGCTTCTTGTCGATCCTCGAGGACCTGGAGACAGTTGGCACCTACGCTTGGGGTGCGGCGCTGCTGGCGCATTTGATGGCTGATCTGTCCACGGGGACGGGGCGCGAGACGACCGTCAGTGGCTTCTCACCTCTTCTTCAGGTATGCAATTTTCTCATTTTTATATCTTTTTCTTTTTCTTTTATGCAAATGAATGCCTTACTAATGCAATGCATGGATGCAGGTGTGGAGTCACTTGTACATGCCGATGGGGCGCGTCGACCCACGGCCCGGGGCTGAGGGATCCTTCCCCCTGGCGCGACGCTGGTTACCGGTCGTCTTCGGTGCCCCTCTCGACTACGAGTTGTGGGTTCTACGGAGAGAGTTCCGCGACTTCCCTCCCTCGCTGGTATGTATGAATGAATGAAATGCATTTCTTTTGAATTGATTTGAATTGATTATGATGAAATGATAATGGTATGTATGAATGCAGGTGCAGTGGAGGCCATACGAGGGGATGACGGATGAGGGCCAGCCTTGGGTCGTATCGGGGCGACCTCGCTTCGGGTGTGAGCTATGGCTGCATTGCCTGAGCGAGATCGAGCCGTTACGGCTCAGGTTGGTGATGAGGACCCTGGGTCTGCCCCAGGAGTGGATCGAGGTCGGAGAGCCTCGAGGCATAGGAAAGAAGACCCGTGGTCGCACCAAGGCGACCGACTGGCGGGTACGTTTCGAGGAGCAGTACGCCGACTGGCAGCGAGGCGGGATCAGAGTTGTCTCCCACGCGACTGACAGCTCCGAGTACCTCCGGCGCTACTGGGAGGTTCACGCCGGTCGACCCCAGATGAGGGTCTTAGGGGTATGTATGAATGCACTTATTTCTAAATTGAATGCAAATGCTTATGTTTCTATCATGTGACTAACATGTAATGGATGCAGGATGCGAGGGACATAGCGGCGATAGACGCCCAGGCCCACCTACACAGCTTGGAGGACCAGCTAGCCGCCACGCGGGCAGACCTAGAGACCCTGGTGAGTGTTTAAATTACTTCTATATGCAAATGAAAACTTTTTGTTGAATTATTGATGATTAGCCACTGACGATCTTAATGAATGCAGCGTGCCCAGCAGGGAATAGTGAGGAGAGATCCAGGGGAGGCCTCCAGCTCGAGGGGACCTAGCGCAGAGGTGACTGCGCTATCAGAGCAGCTGGCTGGAGCGGTTGCTCGAGCCGAGGCAGCGGAGCGTGACCTTGCTTGATGGGTAAATTCTGAACTCAAATTCCGTCAGTTCAATTATTGATTAAATACAGTATTGTGTACTGATAAAAATTCATTCTTACAGACCGAAGAGCTTCGAGCTGCTCTTATTTGCGTAGACGAGGGCTTCCGAGCGTCGAGCTCACAGGTGAGTAATTAAATCATGCATCGTTAAATTATTGAATTATTGCATTTATTGTGGAATTGATGATTTGCTTACCCTTTTTGCAGGTGGCTCAGCTTCAGGCAGTACGTACCGAGTTGGTGATCCGTGACCAGCGGATCGCAGAGCTTGAGAGGTCCCAGAGGCGACGAGAGGAGCTTCCTCAGGACGTGGCCGAGCTGCGGGTGGCTCTCGAGATGGAGAGACGTGAGCGTGCTCGAGAGCGGGAGGAGCACTTGGCGGACCGTGTCCGTCACCACGAGCTTCAGCAGGCGGAGCGTGCCCAGTTCCAGGAGCTTCAGCAGGCGGAGCGTGCCCGGTTCCTTGAGCAGGTGGTAGTACGGGAGCGAGAGCTAGCCGACTCGAGGACTCAGTTGATCCTTTCTCAGGAGCGGCTACGAGTTGCTGAGGAGCGTCTCCAGCGAGGGCGTGAGCGAGCTCGTGCTGCGGGGTACTCCTTCACCAGTTCCACCTTTGTTGCGAGTTCTTCCCTCCGAGAGAGGAGTGAGGCAGGGGGCCAGGCTCGAGTCCCAGCTTCTTCACGAGGGCCCATGCCTCCTCCACCAGCACCAGCTCGGGACGGTGAGGAGGAGGTTGAGAGTAGGAGAGTAGAGGAGAGTGGAGGCGAGAGCTGAGAGTTTTGTACTTGTACTCCTCCACCCTCACACCTGTACATGATAGACATGATGGTATATATATATATGAGATTTGAGCTTTTGTTACCCGAGCACTTGTGTGGTTGTGGACTTGTGTTTGTGTACTTTTCTTTTCACGTCCTTCGTGTTTACTTTGCTTCTGCCCTGTATCTGCAACTGCGGTTTTCACTTGGATAAAACAGGTTAATTCATCTGTTTGACTTGGCCCCTTGCCCAATGAGCAAGGGGTGGCAATATTCTGACCTTAATGACGGGTCAAGGGGCCAAGCCTTTAATCAAATAAGGTAAAATGAAATAACCGATAAAGGGGAGATGCATCATGCAAGCACACGTATGCAAACAATAAATCAAAATATGCACATGCAAAATGCAAGCATGTGAATGAAGAATGCATCATTTATATTTTTTTGTTATTTTCCTAAAAAACGCGCCTTATATTAGGTCGTGACTCAAGTGAAAGACGCCCTCGCAGACGGCGTGTACTTTTGAAAGGATTTTGAAAGTTGGTAAAAAGACGACCTGAACAAGGGCGATAATTTTATAAAGACGACCCTCTCAAGGGCGTAAATTAAATTAAAAACGCCTTAAGGAGAGACGTGAATTGAATGAAATCTTGAAAGATGGTCAAGGTTATCCAGATCGCGGGCCCTACACGGTCACCATCTAGGATTCATTAATCTTTCTTGAATAATTAAAAAGGGAGTCGACGTGCTCAAAGTTGACTCATATTCGAGATTTCGCGCAGTGCAATTTCTTAAGTTCGTCTTGACCATCCTGCTAGTTCGCAACTTTACCACATAGAGAGGATGGAAGAAAATATAAGGGAAGCCCATAAGGGATTCTGGGATACTCAAGGCAAAGTTGCCTCCCTTGCCCTATGCCTGTTGGGGTTCGGTCTTTGGCGTAGGAAATTTATTGCCTTTTTTTGCCCATTTATAATGCACGCATACGCCTAAGGTTTTTCCTTGCGGGGACTTTGCCCTCTTGACATGCTTTTCTTTTCACAACTTGACTTTCACTTTGGAATTGATTTGTATTGATGAAAAATAAACCTAATTGTACTTGGGCTTTGTGGCATTTGCTTCCTTTTGGGCCTTGACTTCCACCTACTAGGGCGGCGAGCAGGTTTGGCGCATCTGTCTCGAGGTCTCCCTTCCTCCCTCATGGGCCGAAGAAAAAAAAAGAACGGGTATTGTCTTTCACTTTTAGTCAGGTTTTGACTTTCCATCAGATTTTGCACTGCTTGAGTTCAAGAATAAAGTGTGTAGTGTGTGTGGGTGTCAACCCCATTTTTAAGTTACCAAGACTGATAAATGAATTCTGAATTTTGACCTTTCGGGCCTTGAATTTTCGTGCGCCAAAGCCTTTGTTTTAAAAACTTTTTTTTCTGTATATATATATATTTTTTGTTGGCAAATATATGTATTTTTTTGGAATTTGAGAAATATTCATTTTTTGGTTTGATTTTGGAAAATATTCATTTCATTTTTTTTTTGATTTTGGAAAATATTCACCTTTTTTGTTTGATTTTGGAATTTTGGAAAATCAGGGGTAGTATTTCTTAAGATATAAACCGTTCCAAGGGTGGGTTAATTCTTCACCTTCAGCATTAATTAGTTTATAAGCATTGCCAGGAAAAACTTCTTTTATAACGAACGGCCCCTCCCAATTTGGTTGGAGTTTTGAACGGGGGCCACCCGGCTTAACAAAAATTCTCTTGATTACCATTTCGCCGACTTTAAATTTTCTATCAATTACTTTCTTTTGGTAAAAACGTGAGAGCCTATTTTGATAAACACGCGCATGCTCAGCGGCGACCAGACGCTTCTCATCTAGGAGTTCCAATTGGGCGATGAGTGAATCACGACGTTCATCAATAGAAAGTTCCTCATCCAATTGTACTCGCAGAGAGGGAATAAGAATCTCATAAGGGACTACTGCCTCCATCCCATAAGTGAGGGCAAAAGGAGTTTGCCCAGTGGGGGTGCGAATTGAAGTGCGGTAGGCCCAAAGAGCTTCAATCAGCTTGTCCGGCCAGTCCGAAAATTTATTAGCCTCACACGTCTTTTTAACGATTTTGATCAAAGTTTTGTTAGTTGCCTCTGCTTGGCCATTGCCCTGCGGATAATAGGGAGAAGAATGATGCAATGCAATGTTATACCTGTTGCAGAGATCCTTGAGCTCTTAAGAGATAAATTGAGGTCCATTGTCGGTGACGATGGTGCTCGGGATGCCGAACCTCGTGATGATGTTCTTCATGATAAATTTGCAGACAGTTGATGCTTTAATTTCCACGTAAGCTTCTGCTTCCGCCCACTTGGTGAAGTACTCCGTTGCCGTGAGAATGAATGATTTTTGCTTAGTCAGGAGGTTCGAATCACCAAGAGGTCCAATGATGTCAAAAGCCCACATGGAAAAAGGCCATGGGGAGGACGTAGGATGGAGTGAAGAAGCAGGAGAATGAATCTTGTCGGCGTGCAGTTGGCACTTAACACACCTACGAACATAGATAGAGCAATCCTCTTCTAGAGTTGGCCAATAGAAACCTAGCCTAAGGATTTTCTTAGCTAGCATCTGGCTATTCACATGGCCACCGCACACACCAGAATGCGCCTCTTCCACGACTTTCCAAGATTCATCATCATCGAGGCATCTTAATAGAACACCGGTGAGCCCTCTTCTGTAGAGCACACCTCCAACCAAAGTATAACGTTGAGCCACTCTTCTAATTGCTTTCCTTTCTTCTGTTGTGGCTTCCTCGGGATAAGACTGATCATTGCAGTAACTGGCAATCTCATAATACCAAGGTTTCTCTTCGTCAGCCAACTCTTCTTCCCAGTCCAAAAGCATGACCTCTTTGCCTTTAAGAGTTTCTTTCTGCCTGGCCTTCTAGAGCACCTGATCCCTAATATCAAGGAAAGCACGATCCTTAATAGCTGGAGTGTTACGCTGATGAATCAGAGGGACATGGAAATCACGCTCAGGAGGGAAGACTAAAGCAGAAGCTAAAGAAGCAAGAGCATCAGCTAGAATGTTCTGACTGCGAGGTACATGAACGAAGATTAACTTGGTAAAGAGTTTGGCATAAACTGAAGCGAGTTCCTGGTAGGGTTTAAGCTTAGGATTGATAGTGCGGCACTTGACCAGCACCTGGCGCAGAATGAGTTGACTATCACCGACAATCCTTAAATGGGTGACACCATATCGATGAGCGGTTTGCAGACCGGCCAAAAGAGCTTCATACTCGGCTATATTGTTGGTGACGGAAAAGGTAAGCCGAGCAGCAAATGGAATGGTGACCCCTTTAGGTGTTAAAAGAACCATGCCGATCCCTCTTCCTTGAGAATTAAGAGCTCCATCAAAATGTAACGTCCACATAGGATCAAGGGGTTGATTAATGGACATTAATTCTTCATCTGGGAACTCAGAATTGACAGGATCAAAATGAGGTAGAGGGTGATGAGCAAGGTGTTCGGCGATGGCATAACCCTTGATAGCTTTTTGTTGAATGTAAGTGATGTCAAATTGAGAAAGGAAGCTTTGCCAGCGTGCTAATCGATCAGTGAGGACAGATTTTTCAAGGAGGAATTTGATTGGATTCATGCGTGTAATGAGGTGAACCTCGTGAGCTAGGAAATAATGTTTTAATTTCTGAACTACCCAGACCAAAGCCGCACAAGTCTTCTCCATGGCTGAGTACCTCTGCTCACAGGGGTTAAGAAGTTTAGACAAGTAGTATGCTGCCCTCTCCTTTCTTTCTTCATCCTCTTGAGCCAAGACAGCACCTACAGAGTCATCCAGGACTGAAACATACAGAATAAGTGGTTTGCCTGGCATTGGCGGCCTCAGGACAGGGGGATTGGCCAAATAATCCTTCAATCCGTCAAAGGCTGCCTGACACTTGTCATCCCAATTAAACTTGACTCCCGGCTTGGTAAGTTCGTAAAACGGCCTGCATCTTTGTGAATGCTGGGAGACGAAGCGGCGAATGAACTGCAACCTCCCGATTAATCCTCGAACTTCCTTCAAATTCTTGGGAGGAGGCATATCTCTAATGGCTCTCGCCTTGTTGGGATCAACGTCAATTCCCCTTTTACTGACAATGAATCCAAGTAACTTTCCTGAAGAAACGCCAAATACGCACTTCTTGGGGTTCATTTTTAATTGATATTCTCGGGATCTCTGCAAAACCTTAGCCAGAACCCCAGGGTGCTCAATCCTTGTCCTTGATTTCACTACCAGGTCATCCACATACATCTCGATGTAAATATGAATCATGTCATGAAAAATCGCCATCATAGCCCTCTGGTAGGTAGCTCCAGCATTCTTAAGTCCAAAGGGCATGACCACATAGCAATATGTACCCCATGGTGTAGTGAACGAGGTTTTCTCTTGATCCTCTTTAGACAGACGAATTTGGTTGTAACCTGAGAAGCCATCCATGAATGAGAGAGTTTCAAATCCTGCCGTGTTGTCGATCAGAACATCAATATGAGGGAGGGGGAAGTCATCTTTAGGACACGCCCGGTTGAGGTCCCGGAAGTCTATGCAAATCCGAACCTTCCCATCTTTCTTCATAACAGGGACAATGTTAGCCACCCAATTGGGATAGAGGACGACTCTAACAAATCGAGCCTTATGGAGTTTATCGACCTCTTCTTTCATTTTCAAAGCCATGTTAGGGTGGAAACGCCTCAACCACTGTTTGACCGGGACAGACCCTGGCTTAAGTGTAAGGCGGTGTTCAACGAGCGCAGGGTCTAGTCCAGGCATATCTTCATAGCTCCATGCGAACGTGTCCTTGTATTCTTGTAGAACCGAAATGAGCGCCTCCTCTTCGGAGGGCGAAAAATTCTTACTGATGAGGACAATCCTAGGGTCTTCCTCGGTACCCAGATTGATTTCTTTGGTTGGCTCTTCTACAGAGGCTGATGGTTCATCGAAACGTCTCATGCCACTAGCAAAGGCATCAGCCTCGTCCTCATAGTCATCATAACTTTCTTCCCCCTCTTCAATAGGGTCTTCATCATTCATGATTTCATAGACACCCAAACCCTCATAAGCAGCAACAGAATCCTCATATTCTAATTCCGGCAGGATGATTGGTTCTTCCACAAACTCAGGGATTGCTAAACAAGCTTGGCATCTGACAGCCAACTCCAACAAAAATCTTCGGGGAATCTGCTTACCCTTGGCCTTCTTATGTGGACCTAACCCCTGATTTTTATTAGAAGGAGAGGAGAAAGAATAGGAACAACTAGCTTGATCAAGGGAAGGAGATGAAAAAGCGGATACAGGAGGTGATACAGAGGAGGACCCCTCACCAGAGGGGGAGAAGAGTCTTATCAAGGAATCTTGGAAGAGCGGCCCCTGGGTCGGGGTGCACTCGGGAGAAAAATAGGAGGTCCCCTCAATAGAAATGGAGGATTGGAATGTTGGAGATTTGGCGTTTTTTTTTCGTTTTCATATTTTCCTTTATTTTTATTTTCTTTTTCCAATAAGAAGCAATGTGAAGGGGAAGTAGCAGGAGGAGTAGAAATTGCAAGATTGGAGAAAGATTTAATCAAAGATGGCCCATGCGGGGGCGAGATGGAGATTTCAGAAAATCGCTCGAGGAGCGAAGGAGCAATCGGGAGGGAAATCTGAATTGAATCGGGAGACAAGTTGATGGTAATCGGTGGTGGTCGCGGCACGTGACCAAACCAACGGGAATAGAGAGAAGCCAACACAGATGGATGCACAGAAGTGAGGGAGAAAAAGGCCGGCCCACAGCCTATCCACGGAAAAACCTTCTTCAAAAGGGACATCTGGCTCCCCAGTATCTGTGTAATCACTTAACATCTGCCTTTTACCTGTGATTGGTGCTGGCATTTCAATCAGTTCTTGAATCAGCGGCGGCCACTCTGGATCTGTCGGCATGAACAAGCGGCTCAGGGAGATTGTGATATCATTCATGTCAAACCACCTGTACCAGTCACATTCCGGGTTGCCCATTTTCCTTCTTTTATCTGGCCTCAAAGACTCCAGGGCTTTGTAAGTAGCTAGTGGTGCAATGTGACGAGCAAACTGTCTGGCGTGCACATCTTGACAATCAAGTAATGAAGTAATGACGGTAGTCTGCTCATTGTTCTGAATGCCACCGGTGACAAAATGTGTCTTTAAAGTCCAGGTGAGCGGCTGGCGGTCCGGTTTGAAGGTGGACGTCATAACAGCCCACGGCTCTCCTTCATTCTTGCCAGGTGCTTTGTAGCCTAAGCCCCCTCGTGCAATCATCTTTTGAGGCTTAATGGGCCTAATCCTGCCCTGGAGTTTGGCACCCAGGCCCTTGCCATCTTGATATCCCATTTTCAATAGAATGTTCCAGCCAGGGATATTCATCATATTTTTCTTTTTCTTCTTCCCCTTAGAAGGCAGGGGTGTCATAGCAACTGTGGTAACAGTCTCAGATAGCATCGGCTGTGGACGAGGAACATCCAGCACAGATAATAACGGCTTGTTGGCAGGCCATATGGAAGGAACTGATGAAGCTGCGTGAATGTCTTCCTCTGGCAAGATCGGCACGCTGGTCACCTTGATAATGCGGCCCTTGTGCGGAAACTTGAGGCACTGATGGTTTGTAGAGGGCACTGCGTCAAGCTGCTGAATATAAGGGCGACCCAGGATGCCATTAAAGGTCGGGTCCATATCCAGAATATGAAAATCTGCTGTAATGGTGGCTGGACCCAAACTGACTTTGAGAGTAATCATACCCAGAGGGGGTTTCTTTGTATTGTCATATGCCGTGACAGTAATGGTAGATGGCCGAATCTGGCTTTCAGGGATACCGCATAACTTCAGAGTGCTCGGTGGCAACACATTGATAGATGCACCGGTGTCTACCAAACACTGCTTGACAGCCACTTTGTTGATATCAACCGTAATACATAGGGCATATTTTCTTACCGGTATAGGTGCTAACTCATGTTCATGAAATGTGATTGCCGGCTGACCGCTAGCAGGGGTCAAGACTGTAATTATCTGTTCGACTGGAAGGTCCTCATTGACCATGACCTTCTGTAGATATTCTTTCAGGGACAGCTGATGAGCGGTGGACCTCTTGATCAATTCAAGAATGGAGATTCTGGCTGGAGTGCTGTCCAAGTGCTTTAACAAATCATACTGGGTTCCCGGCACTGAATCTTGTTCCTGCTCTTGTTCTTGTGGCCCTTGCATAGGCTCTAACTCTCTCTGGGGGAAGATACGGTGGAATATCCGTCCACTGCGGAGTGGTGCAACGCCTTGGCGCGCCTCTGTCGGGGCAACAAGAGGAGGAGGGTTGGAAGAGGAAGAAGGAATGTTGGTAGTAGAAACCCTGCTAGGGGATATCGAAGGGGAATTCAATAAAAGGGGCGCCCTTGTAGGAGGCGTAGGAGGAACATTTGACGGAGATGGAGATGCTTCCGTAGGAGGCGTGGGGGAAGGAAGGGATATCCGAATACGAGGAGCAGCGGCGGGTGGTGGAATAAGGAGAGATCGTGGTACAAAAGGTGGTTGAACTGATGGCGGGGGAACCCTTGCCGGTGTAGGAATGGTAGGGGGTGTAGCGGGTGCTGGCGGTGAGCGAAGTAGGAGTGGCCTGGACGGCGCGAATGTGGGATTAGTGGTGGAAGGTGGTGCGGTAGGTTGTGGAGGTGGTAAGCGGTTAAGGAGAGAGTGAGGCGGCAGGGCCGTGGAATTGATGGGGGTAGATGGGTGGACGGGGCGTAAAAGAGAACGTCCCGATTGAAGATTAACAGAAGAAGAAGGAGTGGTGTGCAAAAGGCGTGGAGTTTGATGTTGAGTTGGATCGTGGTGAAATGCCCCGACAGAGGCGTTTTCTTCGTGCCATCCCTGCCCTCTCTCCACTTCGTAGAGAGACGTGACAGGGTTCACGTGTTGATTAGGAGCGTGCTCCGGCAATGGATTGCGGACGATCCCCATATCCTGCTGGGGTGCTGGAGCTGGTTGTGGCTGAACTTGCTGCGGAGCTGGCTGCTGTTGTTGCTGATTTTGCTGTTGCCGAGAAGCCCTTCTTTCTTTCATGGTGGCTATGTATTGTCTCATCTCATCCCAATTGATATCACCCTGGTCATTTAGATCGTAGATGTAATCTCTGAAATGGAAGCAACGATCCAGGTTGTGACCAGGGCCACGATGAAAGGCACAATAGCGGGATGTGTCAACGTTAGCGGGCCATACAGTTCTTTCCCTTGGCAAGGCGAGCAAGTTGGCGGCCATCAGGGCATTAAAAATATCGGGGAGACTTTCAGGGAGTGGAGGATAGTGGTCCCTTTTGGGGCCAAGTGGTGGTCTCCGTTGTTGTTGTTGGCCGTAGTTGGCGGGCGGAGGCACTTGATGGTATTGTGGTGGAGCTGGGGGGTCTATGCGGGGGGCTTGATTTTGTGGTGGAGCGAAAGAGCGTTGAGGTACGAATTGAGGTGGTGATGAAGTAGGGTTAAAGTGAGGGTTTTGTCATGGAAGCGGTGGTGGACGTGGGTTAGCTTGATGATGGGGGTTGCCAACTACGCCAACTTGCTCATTTGTAACAGTGCCCTCAGTCGTGGGCCCGCTGTTGACATTTGTATTCTTTTTAAATAGCCGAGGCTTCGGCTCAAACATGCCCATGATGGGCGAGTCCTTCATTTGTGTTTGTATGTAACGAGCTCTTTCATAGAGCTCTTCCATAGTTGTCAGCCGATTCATGGCCAAAATGTGCCGGAATTGAGGAGTTGCATTAGAAATGACCATTTTCACTTGCTCCTGCTCTGACAATGTGTCTTTTAATTTCTCGGCCAGAGACCGCCACCTATCAGCAAATACAATGAAGTCCTCCTCGGGCTTCATTTTCTCGGCAACTAAATCTGTAACAGAAAGGGAAGGTCCCACCCGGTCTCTGTACTTTTGCAAGAATTTTCTTTGAATGACATCAAAATCACCAGCATCGGCTGGCTCCAGAGAATAAAACCATTCGAAGGCTGGTCCCTCAAGAGATCTCCTGAATAAGTAGGCCAGGGAGGCCTTATTGTCTTGCCAGAAGGAAGTTTCATATCGGAAATCCTTTAAGTGAATGAATGGGTTGCCCGTCCCATTATATCGCCGGAAATTCGGCATTTCAGAAGGTGGTAAATGGAACACTGGCAATGTAGGAAGAGAAATTTCCGGAGCACTCTTAGTCGTCGTAACCTTCTTGAGCTGCTCCTCCATGCTGGCTAGCTTCTGAAGCAAGAGAGTGTTGGTATCGGGCTCGACCGGGGCCTGATTCTGAACAAAAGAAGGCGGTATAGGCGTTCGGAGAATCCGAGGAGGTTGGTAAGATTGATGCCTAACCGCTGAATAGCTCGCTTGCTGGGCCGGCATGGCCGCAGTAGGCGTTTGTGGACGAGAGGAGGGGAGATGCAAGACCGCCTGGTCATTAACAATCTGATGGCCACTTACGGCCGGAGGGGGATTAGAAGAAGAAGAAGGGACGGACTTCCCTTTTAAAGCGACTTGAATGGCTTGCCGCTGGGAGTCATCCAACTGGGAGAGACCTTGAATCAAATCCGTGACATTAATGGATGGGGAAGGGTTCCCCGAAGTGTTGGAAGATGGAACTTGAGACGGAGGGTCCGCCTCATGAGTAGTGGTATCAACCACGTGAACTTGTGAGTAATGGGGGTGAGGAGGAAGGTAATTCCCCTCATAATAAACAGAATCCTGGAGAGGGTCCTCATATTGACCAAACATGTTCTCATTCTCATCATCATAAGAGTACCCGTTGCCTGACATGTTGAGGATTTTACCTGAACGGAGTTTCATTCTGAAGAGAGAGAGTGTTTAATGAAGGAACTATCACAAAATAATTAATCCAAACAATCAATCAAATCACCCAACTATGTTTATGCAAGCAAGGTTGGCAAGAAACGCAAGATTTTAATGTTTGATGTTTGAATTAGAGTGGATTATTTGTGAAAGTTCACTCTTTTGTCAAATGAGACCTAGTTTGATCCAAGTGTAACCTCTGGGTCAACTAAGTTTTTTTCTCTCTCTTTAACAACGCATAGGTTCTCTAAACTCCAGGTACTTCAAGGGTACAACCAGCCCAGCGTCCGTGAGGGAATCCACGGATGCGGGGACTTATGGAGGTCTTGGAAGAGGGATTTCCGGTCCAAAGAGACGGAATGCTCAATGGAGGGTAGTCCCGATTCCAAGAAGGGTGTGTGGATCCTAGGATAGAGAGAGGAGGTCTCTCAACCAAACCAACAAATCAAGATAATTCCAACAGCAATGTAATATCAAGACAAATGTCAAGCATGAGAAGCAGTATCTGTGAAAAGAACAGTAAAGAAACGCCCTGGGAAAGGGCGTTTTTACAGCAGGAGGAAAAGACACGCCCTGCGGTAGGTCGTGACAAAGATGAAAACACGGCAGCGTGGCTGCCGTGAAAATCTGTGAAGGGCTCACAGACGGTAGGGAAACACGCCTTGAAGTGAGGCGTTTATGCAGAACGGACGCCTCCACTGGAGGGCGTCAAAACTAGGAGAAACGCCCTGCGTATAGGCGCTAATAGAGAAATGAAACGCCTCTGAAAGAGGCGTTAATCCACAGACAATGTTAAGCAACAAGCGAGAGCAGTTATGATGAAAAGAAACGCCCTAATGAAAGGCGCTGATAAGAGATGAAACGCCTCAGGAGAGGGCGTTAATCAACAGGCAATATCAGTGGGCAGTTATGCTAAAAGAGACGCCCGGGAAGTGGGCGTTAATCAACAAAACACGTCCCTGAGAGGGGCGTTAAACAGAAGACGATATAATGACCAAATAGCAAACCAGCAGATGCAATAAACCCACGCCCTGAGAGGGGGCGTTAATCAATAAAACACGTCCCTGTGAGGGGCGTTAAATCAAAAGACGCCGTAATGGAAGGCGTTACTAAACAGCAATTGACTGATCCGGGAGTGTGCAGGGTGCACAGTGGAGGGTGCCCGAGGGGCACAGGGGAGAGGGTACCGAGGGGAAAGGGCACACGAGGGTGCCTAAGGGGAAAGGACACACGAGGGTGTCAAAGGGAAAGGGCACACGAGGGTGCCAATGGAGATGGTAATCAATAAAGAAAACAGTGGATGTCCCACCGTGATCGCCAATTTGTAGATTCTATTTAAGATCCACTTAATGGAAAATATAAAGATATGCAAACAATAAACAATAGTGGAGATAAAACATGCACGAGGTGCACAAAGGGGAGTGTGATCGCAGAGGGGTTACCTCGATAAAAAGAACAAGAGATCGCGTATACCTGGTGAAAATTGAGATGCGGGATGATGTGGATTTCCTCCTCCGACTTCAATCGGCCGGCCGATGAAGTGGGTTCTCTTCAATTGATTACCTTGTAAAAAAAAAGACAATAAAAGACAGACAAAAGAGAGGGGATCAGCCAAGATGCAGATAGTATCAATCCAAACTAACACAAAATGATGAAAAAGGCATCAACAGCGCACCTTTTTTTTTTGTTTTTTTCTTTAAACCCCTAGCAGGGAACTAGGGAAAGGATATGAAATATGATGCTTAATGCAATATAAGAATTAACGACAAGATGACGATGATGATATGCTAAAAGGAGATGAACGAGCAAAATACAATAGATAGAGCCCTGCTCTCCCTGCCGAGAGTAAAGGGGAAACTGTGGAGATGCTTAAACGGACGCAGAAAGGATGCAGGAAGGCAGCAGCAGAAGGATGCAGACAGGATACAGAAAGCCTGTTGGATGATCAACCTCTTAACCCTTTGAGTTGTTAACCTTCGAGTCATTTTTCTTCGAGCGCTCGATTAAGACTTCAATTTATAGTGCCTCCAGTGGATGTGATCAAACAAGGAAGTGATAAGAACGGGTAATGAGGCATCCACGGAAGGATCAAGATCGAGCAAGAGTCCTAAGGATGGTAGGGAACTGTGAGGGAAAGATGGAAAAAGGAAGGACTCTTGAGTGAAACACGCCTTAAACCAGGGCGTATCATTATAAATTGACGACCTGCCACAGGGCGTTTCTTAAAACACGACCTAGGAAAGGCCGTTTCTTCCTGGATTTGATTTTGGAAATAAAAACTTCCTTTATTTGAAACACGCCTGAGATAACGGCGTTTAGTGAAAACACGCCCTGAGGAAGGACGTTACTTAGAAAATGCTTTTATAGATAATTCCAGAAATTAACAGATAATACCAGGAATTGACGCCCTCAGGTATGGTCGTCCCTTCTTTTGAAACGCCCTATGACAGGTCGTTACTTTCGGAAGTAACGCCCTTCGTTAAGTCGTGAATCGGGAAAAATACAAAAAAATACATAAAATTCACAGAAAAATAGAAAAACTTTATGTTATAGGAATATTGAAGTCCGCTTGGGCGTTTACATAATGACATGAGATTTGATCAACATAACGTCAATTTTGGCGTGTCTACAAGTCCCTGTAGGTGACTGATCCGGGTATAGATGTAGAACCGATTGTAGACACGCCAAAATTGACGTTACTGTGAGCACATCTCATATTACCTTGTAATGCCCCAATTTGACCCTCAAATTACCTTTGTTTGAGTGATTTTTCTCACTTTTCTTGGATTTCTCCCTTTTTTCTCCCTTTTCTTATTTTTTCCTATTTTCCTGGATTTTTCTGGATTTTCTGGGCATTTTTCTCTATTTTTATGAATTTTCCAGAAATAACGACGTGAAGAGGGGCGTCATTTTATTTTAATAAAATCAAAGAAAATAAAAGAAAATTGACGACTATAGTGAAGGGCGTCCATTCTTTCAAAATTCCATTTTTCTGGATTTTTCTGAAGCTTTTTTCGGAATTTTTTGGAATTAACGACCTATCATAGGACGTTATCTTGATTATCAATAAAATTAAAAATTGAATTAACGACATATAGGAAGGGCGTCACTTTCATTTGAATTTATTATTATTATTTTTAAACCCTCTTCCAGAGGTGATTTGGTGGCCTTCCGGGTGTCAGAAAAATACGTAAAAATAGTCGTTGGAATCAACACCTTGTGATTCACCTCCACCTAAAAAATGGGAAAATAATATTGAGAAATGAAAAATGGCCCTATTTTGAATATTTTGATTTAACGACCTTGAATCGGACGTCAATTAAATTGACGCCCGAATCAACGGTCGTCGTTTCTTTTTTGGCTATTTATCACGCCTCACATTCAGGCGTCTTTCACAATTGACAAATAAAAGATGTTTTATTTCTAAAATGATTCGTGAATTGACGTCTTGATCCAAGGCGTGTTTTTAATTAACGCCCTTCTTCAGGTCGTTAATTTATGAATTGACGCCCCTTTCCAGGTCGTGTTTCAGTTTCGTATTCTAATCGAACGCAGCCCTTTCCCCAGAGAGTCCCTGCTTTCTTTGGTCACATTGCTCGATTGGGAACTTAATCCTTCCCATATTGGACTCTTGCGCATTCTTATCCTTCCCTAAATCCAATGGTCTGCCCTATTAATAGAGCCATGCGGCTCTGTTAATCGGGTTCCTTCCCTATTATTCTTCTCCTCCGATTGCTTCTTCTTTCCCCTTTTGTTTTCTCTGTGTTTTTTTCTTCTTCACGCAAGGTGCTGTTGCTGTGGCTGAAGGAGAAGGCTCTTACACTTCCCCCCTCTTTTCTTCCGAGGCTTCTTCTCCTGTTTTCTCTGTGGTTTTCTCGTCTTTTCTTTTACAGGCAGGGGCTGCGTTTGCTTGGCTAAGCAGGAGCTTATACGTTCACCTCTTCATCCATCAAAGCTTCTCCCCATCGAGCATTCAAGCCAAAGCACAGGCTCCCTTTGTTTTTTATTCTTCTTTTGTTTTAATATCATCGGTTCACATATACATGCATGCATCATTACTGTTAATCCTATATCACTCAACCACGTTGAGTATGAGAAAGTCTCCACAGTGTAACGCTTGCACTTATCTCTTTATTTACATCATTCATTCATCATATATTCCCCACCCTTTTGCATAGGGGTTTAAGGGCAACCACCCTTAAGGTGTGTTCTTACACATGTTATTCATGCCCATCTTATTAAGAATTGATGCTACACTCACCATATTTCTAATCTAATCAATCTTTTGGTGTTTGTTGATTTTGCAAGGGTAATCAAATCGAAGAACTCTCTCATCGGCCGGCCGATTGGAAGAGAAAGGAGCATTCACATCACCCGCGCTTTCAAGGTATTTTTCGCGATCCCTCCTCCATATTATTATTGATTATATTCTTTGAGGCCCTCGCGTCTCTGACGATCACATCTCCATATTTGCACCTCGTGCATGCTTTTGTGCTTCATATTCCTCCATATCCATATTTTTTCTTTTTTCCTAAGTGGATTTCTTAGAATCTACACCGATCCCATACTCATCGAATGAGTCCAATCGCCTCTTACTCATAAGAGAATGACAACGAGCTGACACAAGACACATGCAGACAAACAAACGACACACAAACCATGCAAACAAATCACACAAAGAAAAAGCACATTGACTCAACAATGACCCTAGACACTCCTAATGTTAGTCCGACCCGTACATGGATGACGGCGGACCAGGACACCCGAACGTGTGCCATGCATGCATCAGACGTAACCGGTGGTTGACATCATGCGGAAATCCTAGACCTCCTAAGGTGGGCCATGCATGCATATGGGATGTGGATGTGGGAGGGTCAAGAGTATCTCCCCTAGATGATGGTGTATCTTGTAAGGGTACGGGCTTGGTGGGCATAGACGACCCGGCCCGTGGGGAAGGGGTGTGGTAGCGGACTCCCTCGAAGAAGTGAAGTGAATATGAAGGGTCTAAGGATCTACTAGGGAATGGGTCAAAGGGATCAAAGAAGGTATGTGTAATATCCCAGACCTTTCGAATCCTTTCTTCGTGGGTCCCGGATCTGGTTTTCGGAGTGTCCGACTCCGTTGTGTCTGAAATTTCGTTTCGGACATCTTTCGTGTTCGGATCGGCGCGACCCGGAGTTGTTTCGGAGGCCCGGAGACGTTCCGCGGCTTTTCCGTGTGTATTTTCTGATTCCGGTGTGTGTTTCGGCTTTTACTTCGGAAGCTCGCTGCGGGTGAACCGGGCCGTTCACCTGGACACGAGTGGTACCGTTGCGATCGGTGCGTTCCGAGGATTGCGGGGGTGTAATTTTCTATTTTTCGGAATTTTCCAGATTTTCCGGATTTCCTATAAATACCCCCCTATTTCTCTCTCCTCCCCCACCCTCTTCCTCTTCTTCTTCTTCTTCCTCCTTCCTCCTCCACCGTAACCCTCTCCCTCTCCCTCTCTTCCTCCCGGTTGACCGCGGCAGACCCCTCTCCGGCTGCAGACGGCGGCGGGGCGACGGCGCGATGACGTGGGCGGCGGTGAGGCGATTGTGGGGGAGTGCCGTGCTCGCGGGAAGCTTGAAGGACGAGGGTTTTCTAAGGCGTTCTTCACGATTCACGAACGATCCGGCGGAGCATTCGCTCCATTGAGGTAGGGTGACGTTCCCTAGCCTCTTGCCGTTCATTTCCGTGGTTTGTAGGCCGCGGGGAGGTCGAGAGGGGCTTGATTGAGCGGGTTTGGGGTTTTCCATGATTTGGGGAGAGCTCGCCCGATCTATGGTTTTAGCCCGCGATTTCGCGTTTGGATGGCTTAGATGCATGCTAGGGGTCCCCAGGGGTCTTCCCCTTTGTTTTCCCCATCTCCGGTGGAGGCACGAGGGCGTGGTCGAAGTTTTTGGGGTTTTCCCGCCGTAGCGTGCTCGGGAGTGTGTAACGGTCACTCCAGTGACCGTCACATGCTTGTGACGCCCCTAGAGGAGTGCGTCACATTCCTGAGTAGTGTTTTGGGGGTCGAGGGCTGTAACGGCCCCACGATAGACCGCCATTTGCCTATGACGCGCTTGGGTAGGGCCGTGAGGGGCTTTCGACCGTTGGTTTGTGACCGTTGGGGGTCGGGCCATGTAACGCACCGGGCTAGGCGCGCTACATGTGTGCAATGCGTTGGGGCAGGCGCGTTACTTCCTATTTTCACACCAAGTGTGAGGGCCATGTAACGCGCTGGGCCAGGCGCGTTACATGCGTGTGACGCGCCGGGCTGGGCCGTTACATCCCTTTTGGCTTTGGGAGCGTGGGGGGTGTGTAACGCATGGGGCCAAGCGCATTACATTCTTGTAACGCGCCTGGACCAGGCCGTTACATCCCTTTCCCCTCTGACCGTGTGACAGTCTGTTTTGAAACCGTTAGGCGCATGTAACGGTCTCACCTAGACTGTTACTTGCATGTGACGGCCCTAGGGTGGACCGTCACATGCCTGGTTGCCCCATGAGGGTGGCAACCCCGTTTTTACTCCGACTGTGGCCACCGTGCGGCGGGGCTGGTGCGTGGGGTGATTCCCACACGTTGTCGGATTCGGACGTTGTTTTCCGTTGACTCGAGAGTCTACTCCTTTGTGACCCTCCACTAGTCGTAGCCTATCAGTACGCGTGTGCTGATCGCACCATGGAGTGGTGTACGGGCTTACCCTGAGGACGGTTTAGACCGGTTACCGTCGGGCCCCTCGTCACATCAGAGTCCAGTGCCAGGGGAAAACCAGTCAGAGGGCCAGACCTAGGACGCGTGGTCTGTGTGTGCACACGTGGTTGGGGACAATGGATGCACGTCGACGGGCGTGACCCCAGCTAGTCACTTGTTTGTGGTTACTTGTACGGTGTTCGCGCCTCTGGTAGGAGCTACCACGCCAGGCGGTTCACCTGCGGTGCGGCGTAAGACGTCAGGGGACGCTACCGGCTGTTCTTCTAGTGGGTGGTACTCCTATCGAGTACGGAGTGGCAGTCTGTCAGTCAGGTGTCTTCGACCTTCGGGTTTTGTCGGGTTGGCCGTTGAGTTTCGGTCTTCTTACCGTGGCACGTGTGTCGATTTGCGTGCCATGGGACCTTTGTTCTGTAGAGTACGGGACTTCCATTTTCGAGGTACTCTCCTACCGCTAGTGTAGTGGTTTCTCGTTTTATGAGGTAGGGTTCGAGTGATCCCTACTGAGTCTTGTTCCGAGACTCATTCCCTGCGTGTTTTCACCATGTTTCAGGTGAGGCGCCGCCCCGGGTGAGCGCGTCTGGGGTGCAGCGTGGTGCGGGTGCCTAGAGGTAGTGCCAGAGGTCAGAGCCGGGGTATGCCCCGTGTAGCTGTACTTTTCTTTTTGTCACTGTACTAGTCGTGGACTATTATTATTGTTGTTTATTTCTATTGTGGACCATGTAAAATGTTAATTTATTTCCTGCTTAATGTTATAACTGTTTAATTTCTGCAATTATTTGTGATACTTGTGTAGTCTCCACACCATCCTTTTAACCCTTCCGAGTCTTCGGGCTCGTGGGTGGCGGTGCGAGTCTCGGGTTATCGGGCCTTCCCGATAATCAGATTCTCGGGTCGTTACAGTATGACCCCTTATGGTGGGTCCCCACAAGTCACGGTCCCACGTGTAGAAGTTTTGAAGGTGTGGATAGTCACCTTCTTGAATTGTGACGGGTGGGACGGGGATTGTAGGCAAGAAGTATGATTCCTCCCTCGGACAAAAGGGTATGAATTCGGGCTCGTCCGGTAGCGGAAGAAGTAGAAGAACCTCCGTTGTGACACAACCCACGGTGCACTCAGAGGTAATGGACCCGAAGGCCGGATGGGTGAAGCTAAGACTAGCGGGTTGGTCAAAGCCTCGCGCCAAAAGATGTGTCAACTTCCATTGTGAATCTAATCCCATAAGAAGATCGTCCAATGTGTCAACATGGTGACTAGATCGAAATGTGGTATGGAATGACTTGACCGGCACTAAAGGTAAGGTGGGGTCCATGGATGGGAGGGATGTGGGACCAAGCCATCTTTGAGCCAACTAAGAAGCGGCTCGGCTATGAAAAGCGTACCCGTTAGAAACACGGGTGGCTGGGGCTTGGGTGGCTCCAAATGAGAGGGTTCCGAATTAAGATCGGAAGGTGAGGGTGTGTGGACGCACTTTTCGGCACTCATTATTCTCTTGTTTCTTCATTCGTTTTATTGAGTGCGTGGGCGTGCCAGTCACCGAGGCGACGATTTATTCGGGCTCCGAAGAGCCCATGGTGCGCTCGATCTGACTTCGTCAGACGGTTGTGTGGTTCGTGTCGGGACCGAATCCCGTCGCGCCATGAAGGTCACGACGTCATTTACATCCCCCATACGAGGGAATACCCTTGATTAATTACCGAAATTAGGGGCCCCGCGGCCGAAAAGAATAGCACTAATTGTGCAAAAGAGGTTGGGAATAGACCCCGCTGAGGGTTGTATTGGGGCCATAAACTATCGGCCACGTCGGTCACTCGGGGACCTTTTCGCATTTGGACACAGGTCCGCGGTGGAGTCACAATGAGAAAACCGGGGTAGATCCTTTCAAATGTCTGCCGAACATGCGGCAATTTTAATGAGGATTCGGAAGATATCCGGAACGAGAAAACAAATCCGGTCTGATTAGGATGTCGGCCCGAGGTTAGATCAAAGCCTGGCCATATCGGGGTGATTCCCGAGACTCGGGCTCGACCTGAAAGGGCGGCGTTATTATTCCCTTTTGCCCAGGATCCCGGGGAGAGAGAGGACTGTAGTGTGGGCCTTAGCGTCCATCTTTTATCTGGGGTTTTGTTAGTCATATCTTCTGGGATTTCTGATTTGATGTTTACTGTTTATTCGTGTCTTTGTTCGGGATGACTTCTCTTCTTTTATTCATGATTGTTTCTTATTGTTATTATTTATTTATTATTACCCCTCCCACCCCTTTTATCATGATTAATGTTGGGCATTCAGAGTCCTTTAATTAGCATAATTTTTATTGATTTATTTGCTATTGTTAATGCCCTTATCGGGCTGTATATGTGAATATGTATAGTGTGCCGGCGAAGGGGAAAATGGGAATGTACCGCTGAGGGCTGGGGTGTGCCGCTAGGGGCTGAAAAGGGCGTGCCGCCGAGGGCTACAGGGGCGTGCCGCTGAAGGCTTAAGAGAGTGTACCGCTAAAGACTGCAAAGGGCGTACCGCTGAGGGCTGCTGGGGGGCGTACCGCTGAAGGCTGCGAAGCGTGTACCGCTGAAGGCTGGACATGGGTGTGCCGCTGGAGGCTGTAAAGCGTGTACCGCTGAAGGCTGGGCATGTGTGTACCGCTGGAGGGCAGATGGGGTGTGCCGCTGAGGGCCAAGGGGACGTACCGCTGAAGGCCAATGGGGCGTACCGCTGAAGGTCGACGAGGGTGTGCCGCTGAAGGCCAAGGGGGCGTACCGCTGAAGGCCAAGGGGGCGTAAGGGTGGAGGCTCGATCAGTTTTCAACTATTTATTTTAAGGCTTTTCTTTTCTTCTTTTCTTAACTTTCGTGTAGTTCATACAAAGTTCCTCCCGTGTTTGTTCTCTTGGCTCGGTTCGGTCTCTTTTCTTGCGGGTCGGGTTCTCGGGCGGCTAGGTGGTTAATTAGCTTAGTTCAGTTCTCGTCGGGGTGCCGGCAGTGATTTGATGAGTTAGAAGGTTTCATTAGTTATTCTGCTCGTTTGTTGCCTCCTTTTGCCTCTTTTAATTGTTTATCAGTTTCTCACAGAAAATTCGGCAGCATCTCCCCTTGACCCGGGGCGTAAGGGAGATAAAGGGAACGCGCCGACATGGAGTGGCGGAACCCAACAACTGGAGGTGGGCCCCCGGGGGAGCAACACCCTTATAGAACCTCGGAAAACGTGAAGGAAGGGGCTCGGAGGCGAGGCCAAGGAGTGGGTTGCTGAGAGGCTGAAGGGTGTACCGCCAAAGGCCATAAGGTGAGTGTACCGGCCAAAGGGTGTGCCGGCCAGGGGTAACAGAGTGTGGGTGTGCCGCTGAGGGCAGAAAGGAGTGTGCCGCTGGGGGCAAATGAAGTGTGCCGCTGAGGGCTGGACAAGGTGTGCCGCTGGGGGCCAATAGGGGTGTACCGCTGAGGGCTATTGGGTGTGCCGCTGAGAGCCAAGGCAAGTGTGTCGGCCAGGGGCCAAAGTGATGCATTGCCGGAGGATTAAAAGGGCCAAGTGTGTGTGGACTTGCAGATTGTTCAAGAAAAGGAGGAAGGGTTACGGGAAGTGAATGAAGGACTCACAAGGCCAGGCTTTAAAGGGGAGGCATCACGTTGATGTGGTGGCTCAAAAGAAACCGGAGGAACGGAGGAAACGGGTAACACACTACATGCACTATGAAGGCAGGATCAAACCAACAGAAATAGTGGGAAAAAGCCCAAGGAGGGTGATTGTTTCCATTCGTGGGATACCAAGGACCGTATCCCTACATGCCTATTACAAGAGAAAATGCCCAAATGAGGCCATGGACAAAAGGAAAAAGACTCCAAGACGGAGAACGAGAGGAGGAATGAAATACAAGACGGAAGAAAACATTGGGGCCTAAGACATAGGCTACCGTTCCCAACCCTCTCCCCCAATACAACAAGCTCTCTCTCTCTTACTCTTGTTTCTTCCCGGTGGCCGTCGGACGGAGCTCAGGCCGGGAGGGCCGCTTCTTCTCTTCTCTCTTCTCCTCTTTCTCCTGTGTGTGTGTCTTCTACTGTCGGAGGCTCTCCCCCTCTGTGGGTTCATCTGTGTATGTTTCTCCGTCTGTCCCCCCCCTCTCTCCCGTTTGAAACGAAGAGGAGGGGTTTTTATACCCCGGGCGGCGGGAGCCTTCGAGCACGGCCGCCGAAGCGGGAAGTGGCCCGTGATCATGAGGTTTGACCTGCCTGTCCTGGCTGTCAGTGGTCTAGGCCACGTGGCCCAACGATCGGCTGCCACCTCAGATGGCTCCACTGCGCGCCAAGGATGTGTAGGGCATGGGCCTCACGTCGCCCGTTGAAAGAACTTTACCGCTGTGCCGTTGGAGGGCTGAACAAGCGTGCCGCTGTAGTGCCAAAAGGGCGTACCGCTAGAGCGCCGGATGGGCGTACCGTTGAACGGCCTGAAGGGCGTGCCGCTGGGGACCCTACAGGGGGCATGCCGTTGAACCCCAAAGGGGGTGTGCCGCTGAACCCCAAAGGGGTGTGCCGTTGAACCCCCCCGGGGGTGTGCCGCTGAACCCCAAAGGGGTGTGTCGGCGAAGACCCCAAGGGTGTGCCGTTGAACCCCTTGGGGGTGTGCCGCTGAACCCCAAAGGGGTGTACCGGTGAAGACCCCAAGGGTGTGCCGCTGGGCAGCCAAAGGGGCTGGGCGTGCCGCTGAAGGCCGTGCCGCTAAAGCCCAGGATAGGCGTACCGCTGAACGGCCTGAAGGGCGTGCCGCTGAAGGGCTAAATGGGCAATTTTGAGCCCATTATGAGCACGAGTCGTGGCCCATTTGATTTTCTTCGAGGCCCACGGGCTGTGGGGCCCTTTTATGCTTGATTCCTCCGGGGTTTCTTCACTCGGCGCCGTTGTCGATGCTGGGCCGAGCATGACATTTAGATGTGCGATTTTCGGTGTCCACAAATGCCCCCCACCCACGGGTAGCGCAGGCGAAGGATGAGCCGGGCGGTGCCCGTGGGTGTTTTCGTCTCTTCTCTCTTTGTCGATGCCGACGAGGCGTCGAGAGCCGACCTGGTTTGTTTGTTGGTCTCCTTGTTAGTACCGACGTGGCGTCGGGAACTGAAATAGTATGTCGGTCTCTTAGTCTCTTCATTAGTGCCGACGGGGTGCCGGGAACTGAAGCAGCATGTTGTTCTCTTTGTCTCTTCATCAGTGCCGACGGGGTGCCGGGAACTGAGGCAGCATGTTGTTCTCTTTGTCTCTTCATCCGTGCCGACGGGGTGTCGGGAACTGAAGCAGCATGTTGGTCTCTTCATCAGTGCCGACGTGGCGTCGGGAACTGAAGTAGTATGTTGGTCTCTTCATCAGTGCCGAAGGGATGCCGGGAACTGACATGCTTTGTTGTCTCTTGGTCTCTTGGTCTCTTCGTCAGTGCCGACAGGATGCCGGGAACTGACATGCTTTGTCGTCTCTTAGTCTCTTGGTCTCTTCGTCGCTTCGTCAGTGCCGACAGGATGCCGGGAACTGACATGGTCTGTTGATCTCTTGGTCTCTTGGTCTCTTCCTCAGTGCCGACAGGATGCCGGGGACTGACATGCTTTGTTGTCTCTTAGTCTCTTGGTCTCTTCGTCAGTGCCGACAGGACACCGGGAACTGACCTGGTCTGTTGTCTCTTTGTCTCTTTGCCAGTGCCGACAGGATGCCGGGAACTAACCTGGTTTGTTGTCTCTTAGTCTCTTGGTCTCTTCGCCAGTGCCGACAGGACGCCGGGAACTGACCTGGTCTGTTGTCTCTTTGTCTCTTTGCCAGTGCCGACAGGATGCCGGGAACTGACCTGGTTTGTTGTCTCTTAGTATCTTCGTCAGTGCCGACAGGATGGCGGGAACTGACACGCCTTGTTGATCTCTTGGCCTCTTCGCCAGTGCCGACGGGATGCCGGGAACTGGCATGTTTTGTCGATCTCTTAGTCTCTTGGTCTCTTCGTCAGTGCCGACAGGACGTCGGGAACTGACCTGGTTTGTTGTCTCTTAGTCCCTTCGTCAGTGCCGACAGGATGCCGGGAACTGACCTGGTTTGTTGATCTCTTGGTCTCTTTTTTTTTCTCTTTTTTTTCTTTTTTTTTCTTCTCTTTTTTTTTTGCCACATTACCGATGCAAGCGCCCTTTCGGGTTTTCGCCGGTACCGGCCCCCTCTTGCTTTTGCCCACGCGCCCTTTCGGGTTTTCACGTGGCGGGGTACCCAATTTTACCCGTAGCGCCCTTTCGGGTTTTCGCCACAGCCGGGTTGTTGCCATTTTTACCCTTGTTCCGGTGTAGGGACAAGTCCGGCGGGGTATCTCTATTTTTTAACCCCATTTTATTCTATTATTATTTTTTTTGGAAATTGGGTGACATGCGAGTGTAGGCTAGGGCACGAAGCCTTGCGCCGGAAGATAGGGTTCATTCGTTGGCAAGAATAGAATGCCAGCGCAACGGGAGAATTTATGCCGATCCGGACGTAGGGTCCGTAATGGCAATGTTGTGCGGAGTGGGTGGCTAGGGCACAGGGCCTTGCGCCGGAAAGAGACTTATTCGTTGGCAAGGCATTAATGCCAACGCAAGAATAGAGGTTCTGTCGATCCGGGCGTAGGGCCCGTGATGGCAATCTTGTATGGCGTGGGTGGTAGCTGAGGCCCGAGGCGATGTGCCAGAGACGGGCTTGTCTTGGTGGTAGGGTAGTGACACTATGACAAGGATAGAGCCACAGGGGTAGAGTCGTCCTTGCTGGTGTGGACGTTCGTCTGACTGGGATCGTGGGGATGGAATGTCTTCCCCGGGGGCATTTATTATTGTGTGCTGTTGACTTACTCCTCCGCGTATGTGAGCGGGTGGCTATGTAAATATGTATACATATATGGGTATATATATATATGTATATATATATATATATTTATTTAATATATTACATATATTTATTCTCCTTTTGCTTCCCCTCCCTTTATTTCTTCTTTTATTTTCTCCTTTTATTTCCCTCCTTTCTCTTCCCCTTTTTTATTCCCTTTGTCTCTCCTTCTATTTTTATTCCTTCTTCTTCTTTTTTCTTCTTCTTTTTTGTATTTTCTCCCCCCTTTTATTTCTTTTATTTTTTCTCTCTTTTTTGTTTCCCCTCCTTTTTTTTTCTCTTTTCCCCCTTTTCTCCTTTTCTTTTTTTTCTTCTCTCTCTTTTTTTTCTATAAATAGGGGGGGCGGGGTGCTTCGAACGGTCACTCCGTTCGAATTCCCCCCCCTTTTCTTCTTTCTCTCCCCTTGGCGACCAAGCGGACGGCCCCCTCCGTCCTCCCTTTCTCTTTCTTCTCCGACGCCGAGCGTCCTTTCGCCTCCGTCGTCGTCGTGGTGAGGGGAACACCGCGGGAGGCGCTCCTCCTCCCTCTCTCTTTTCTCCTTCCCTCTTCCCCCTTCTTCCTTTCCCTCCTTCTTTTCCCCCCTCTTCCTTCTTTCTCTTCATCTTCTCTTCGTCGTCGGGGGTAGCGGAGCCCTAGGGCTCCTTCTCTTCTTCTTCCCCTTCCCTTTTCCCTTACCGTCTCAGGCGTCGTGGGCGGCGCCGTGGGCGGCCGCCGGTGAATGGGCGTGAGGACGTGCCGGGGAGGGCTCCTCCGAGCGTGTCGGGTAGACCACCCTGGGCGTGCCGGGGAACGGTCTTCGGAGCGTGCCGGGTAGTGGCTGCAGGGGAGGTGTACCGGGGAAGCCCCCACAGGGCGCGCCGGGGAGGGGCTTGTTGGAGTGTACCGGGGAAGACACCTCCGGGTGTGCCGGTGGAGGCACTTATGGGCGTACCGGGGAAGCACCCCGACAGGGTGTGCCGGCGAAGCGTCAGGGGGCCGTGCCGGGGAAGGGCTTGTTGGAGTGTACCGGGGAAGACACCTTCGGGTGTGCCGGTGGAGGCACTTATGGGCGTACCGGGGAAGCACCCCGACAGGGTGTGCCGGCGAAGCGTCAGGGGGCCGTGTCGGGGAAGGGCTTGTTGGAGTGTACCGGGGAAGACACCTCCGGGTGTGCCGGTAGAGGCACTTATGGGCGTACCGGGGAAGCACCCCGACAGGGTGTGCCGGTGAAGCGTCAGGGGGCCGTGCCGGGGAAGGGCTTGTTGGAGTGTACCGGGGAAGACACCTCCGGGTGTGCCGGTGGAGGCACTTATGGGCGTACCGGGGAAGCACCCCGGCACAGCCGGCGAAGCGTCAGGGGGCCGTGCTGGGGAAGGGCTTGTTGGAGTGTACCGGGGAAGACACCTCCGGGTGTGCCGGTGGAGGCACTTATGGGCGTACCGGGGAAGCACCCCGACAGGGTGTGCCGGCAAAGCGTCAGGGGGCCGTGCCGGGGAAGGGCTTGTTGGAGTGTACCGGGGAGCGGCCGCTGAGGGCGTACCGGGGAGCGGGGCACATGGATGTGCCGGGGAGGCCGTCTCCAAGGTGTACCGGGGAAGCCACCAGCGGGGGCGTGCCGGGGAGAGCACCGGGAGGGTGTGCCGGCGAGGCCTCCTGCGCGGGTGTGCCGGGGAAGGCACTGCAGGGCGTACCGGTGAGGGCCGTTGCAGGGGCGTACCGGCCAAGGGGCTTCATCAGTATGTGGGGGGCTTTTAGCTTAGGGAAGAAGACTCCCTTGACTGGCGGATTTCTGGTGTTGCCTTTCGGGGCCCACCATGCTTTGTTGGGGCCGTCACTCCTTGTGGGCGCGCACCCGTGTTTTCCCTTACGCCTCTGGCCTAGGGGAAACTCTGCCGAAATTTCGTCAGAAATTGGCAAAATCTTATTCATTTAACTCGTAGTAACACCCCTTTGCGGTCTTTTGTTTATGATTTATTCTGATCTTCTTATCTGTGTATCTTTGCAGACAAATGGCTGCTCCAAGTGGTTCTTCCGCCCCTGCTGCTGCTGTCGGTGCCGACCTCATTCCGCGGGGTCCGGTGCCGGCAGTCACATGGCTCAATGTAGAGGAGCTAGACCGAGAGCACGCAGAAATAGCCGCTTTGGCAGAGTCATCTGAGTCCGACGGGGAGACCATGGATTTCCAGAGGCTTGCCCGAGTTGACAGTGGCTTCACATTTGACCGGGTCACCGTGGAGTACAGGAAGGACTTCCCGAAGGACAGGCACCTGGTTCGATTTCTGAAGCATTTTCGCTCGCGGGAAGGGTGAGATTTCCGGGTCGTAAAGAAGGCCGAACAGGCCATATTACTGGCCCGGGATAGCTTGTTGTACAGCGTTCCTCGGAGTATTCCGATGTACCTGGTGGGAGAGGCCCGGGAGTGGAAGCCAGTTCTTGGGATTGAGGGGGTGCTGCCGACCGAAGACAAGCTGGTGCGGGCGCCTCAGTTTACTCCGGCACGATGGGACTTGTCTGCCGGGAAGGTGCACAACGAGGCGCCTCGGTTCGGTCTATTCTTGGCTCCCCTGAAGTGGGGCTACAGAGAAGAGCCCTTCATCTTGGACTGTTTGGCCATCAGATTCAAGCATGATCTATCACTGGGCTGGTTCGGGGAGCTGAAGCTTCAGGATGCACACACCTTCCGGGAGAGGGCGGTGGAGTTCACGGAGCATGTGCTGTTCAACTATGCTCCTTTGCTGGTCCGGGTCGGCATTTATCACAGCGTGTACGCCTCCCGATATGGCTATCCCATTTCCAAGGGCCTCTGTTGTGGCATGATAGAGGTGTTCAGCGCAGCGACTAACACCTTCTACACGGCGGAGGGCGAGACTTCACTTGACTTATGGAGTCTCGGTCAGCTGAGTGGCTTGCCCATCGACGGGGAGCCTTATGAAGAAGTGTGCCTCCCCGATCTAATCAAGGATGAGACTAACGGGGATGGCTATTATTCTTTTGGGTATTCATACCGGTACCTGATGAAGGCGTACCGGGAGCTATACCAGGCATCACACCAGGGGAAACAGCCCGCCCGCGGGGACAGGAAGAGGGTGCGCATGCCCCTGTGGCTGGAGTATTTCTTCGACGGGCCGAAGCGGTACGAGGAATTCCCCTGCGTCGGTACTACCGTGGCTCCCAAGAAACGCGCGAAGCCGAAGCTCGACGTGAAGATCCCGTCCAGAGGGCGTCGGAGCGGGCCTAACCCGATGGGCTTGGATCCCCAGACCCACTGCGCTGCCTATCTCACGTACTGGCTATGCTCATTTGCCATGCCGTACGGCGACGAGACAGTTATCCGGCCGGATGCCATCTACCCGGCGTGCCAGATGGCATGGGGGATCAAGCTTTCTCTGTGCCCGGCCACCCTCTGCTTAATTTACAAGGCCTTGGGGGATATCAGCACGCACCAGTTTCCGCGGCAGGCCCGGTATGTGTGCCCACTGCACTTCTTCAACGCGTGGGTTTGTTCGCTGTTCCCGGAGTTTGCCCCGCGAGTTCTCCAGGATTGGGGGCTGATACCGAGGATGCTGGAGTTCGCGAGTGTAGAGCCGGCTTCTACCTCCATGCGGATGTATGATATCCGGGGCCGGTTGACCACGGTTCCCCGGGATGCAGCCGGTACTATTCATTTCTGGACGCTGGCCGCACATTCAAGCCCCCTCGTGAATAATAAGAGGGAATGCAAGGATGACCAGGTGGAGAGGTATGTCCACCCTATCAGCCAGGAAAATGTAATTCGCCCGTTGCTGGAGCCCGAGCTGAGGGATTGGGCGCTGTCTATTCGCCCCAGCGTGTTGGTGTTCCGGAAGGGAGATAATGTGTTGCTGGAGCCGTACCACCCCTTCCGATTCGGCCGCAACTTTGGGTATGATCAGCATATCCCTGCTTATCATGCGCAATTCGGCTTGCCCTCGCGAAATGTCCGGGGAAGTTCGGTTGCCGAGCACGCCAAAAGCTGGTGGGACTTCTTCCACCGAGCGGACTCCGCCTCTTTCAGAGTACCGGCCCCGGGTTGTATTCCCCGAGTGACCCAAGATTACATAAAGTGGCGGAATGCCCGGACGGCTTTCTATCGGTTGCACAAGACCGATTGTTGGGATGGCGCCGAAAGGAGATTCCTTAGCCGGCAGCCAGTGCCAGTGCTTGATATTGAGCCGGATCATCTTCTTCGGCTCAAGAACAGGCAGGAGAAGGAGGTGGTAGCGTACATGGCAGCTCGTAAGCAAGCCCGGGACATGAGGCCGACGCCGAAGGTGGAGCTACCCCCGGTGGCTAAGGATGACTACGAGAAGACGCTGCGGGACTTGTGCCGGGTGGGGAGCGACCGTCTGGAGCTCATCAACTACCCATTCCCCATAGAGGAAGAGGGGACTCCTGCCAAGAGCTGGCGCCCAGAGAGGGACGTGGCCTGCCCGCATCGCACGTTTATGAGGCGGGAGGAGAGGCGGCCTGAGAACTATAAGGATACCACATGGCTCTATGTTCTCCTCCGGGTGAATGGGATGAAGATAGAAGATGTGACGGCCTCCATCCTGGGCAAGCGCCTGCATGTCCCTTATTATTATGCTGATGGGTGGGGCATGGACCACTTCAATCTTTTCTGTCACCTCTCTTCCAAGAAGCACGCGGATCTGGCCAACCTCACGGACCGGTGTCAAACTATTGAGGACGTCTGCTGGCTAGTTCGGGAGGCGACACGTCAGGACAAGGAGACGTCCCTGAGCTACTGGCCGATCACGCTGCGGCTGTACACTGGCCCTCATGGTACTCAGTTCCCTCTTGCTCTTCGATTTTGTCCCTTAACGTCGCAGCTTTCGCGGTGAGTTAGGTACTAATGGTATATGCATGTTCGTTCTTTCCCCTCTGTTCTTTGCAGACCATCCCGACAGCACGCAGATGGCCACGTACCGGAATCTCCTCCGGCTGGTAAAGAAGCCTGCATATTTTGAAGCAGCGCCGCTGGCTCCGACCACGGCTCCTTTGCCCAAGGCCGCGAAGAGGCCCCGGGCGAAATCCCCCGTGAAGAAAGCAATGGATGCCGCGAAGGCGGCCAAGCAGCGGGATACGAAGCGACGCAAGACGGAGGCGGCCAAAGCCTCGACCGCCGTTCCTTCAGTGCCTCGGGTCCCAACCTTCGAGGAATTTGAAGTCGCTCGGCCCGAGCCCAGCCCGCCTGCCGGTCAGTGCCTTCGATCGTCGGCGCCTTTTTTAAGTTTTCTCTCTCCCTTTTTTGAAGCAGGGCCCTGACGCTTGAATGTATTTTTTTTGTCTCAGCCCTTGTGGAAGAGCCCGTGTCCGCGCCCGTCCCTGATGTGGAGGGGTCGGCTCCTATGCCCGCGCCTGTCAGGGGTGCGGCCGCGGTCGTAGCAAAGGCGGCCTCGGTGGCGGCTCCGGCTCCCTCACTGCAGGCCAAGGCAAGGCCTCGAGCGAAGTCGCCTGTCAAGAAGGCGTTGGCTGCTGCCAAGGTGGCCGGGGAACAGGCGGCCAAGCGGAGGCGGGCCAAGGAAGCCCTGGGTACGACAGTAGCCTCACCGGCGGCCGCTATCCCGTCCTTCGAGGCATTTGCGGCCATGCAGACCGGGCCGAGCCGTGATACTGGTGAGGCTCGGCGGTCGCCTACGTCGTCCATGGTGGATCTCCCTCCTGAGTTGGCCTTGCGTCCCCGCGCGGAGACGATGCGTTTCTTCTCTGAGGGCGGCGTGGAGGGAACGGCATCCGTGCCGATCCCGGGTGAGGGCGAGGCTGTGGCTCCGGAGAAGGCTTTGTCTGCCGAGGTCGAAGAAGGTATCTGCCTTTGTCGGCCTATTTTACCTCTTTCATCCTTTGGGAGCCGATTGGGCTTGATACGACCCGCGTTTTTTTTGACAGGTGCAGCTGGAGCGGTTACCGGGCTATTTGGCCTTCGAATGCACCCCCCGGTGACGCAGCTGTATGTGCGAAAGAGGTTGAAGCCTGGGCTGCCGGCCTCACCCAGTCCGCAAGAGGAGGCACCGGTTATCGATCTCGAGGTGGAGGCCCCTTTGCCGGCTCCGGCCGAACCAGCGGCAGTCGAGTCTTCGTCCGGGGAAGAGGTAGACTACGACTACTCTTCCGACGAAGCGGCTCCCGTTGAGGTAGCGCCTTGAGGCACCGGGCCGCCCGAGCCGGTCTTTAAGGCTTTTCATTTGCTAATGTGCTCAGCTTGATAGAGGCTGCTGCCGTAGGCGTATATATATTTTTTTTATGTTGGTGCAGGGCTGCCTTGGTGGTCGCCTACTGACGCCGTTTTTTGTGTCGGTTCTTTGCAGGAATCAATTAAGCCGGAGGCCGCGAAAGGGGCTGCTCCAACTGCACTAGTTGACCGTCCGACGGAAGTTGCTGTTGGCATGGGCAGGCTGGCCCTTCTGTTTGAGGCCCTTCAGGAGGATGTGCCGGTGGGGTCCTTGGCGGGAGAGCCTCTGGAGGAGGGGGAGATCGCGCCTGAGAGTGGCACATCGGTGGCTGAGGTAAGTGTACGGGTTCCACGACCCCTTTTCGCCCCTCCTGCCCTCACATGGTCTATTCTTGGTGGCGAGTGACTGATTTCCCTTCATATGGTCAGGCGACGCCGGGGCCGGAGAAGACGTCTGGTCGTGTCTGAAAGGCCGTGGCCAAGCGGCGACCGAGTGTCGCCCCGATAGCGGTGGAGGGGCCGGCTCGCATCTCCGACTTAGGGGCGGCGAGTCTTGCTACACTGGTGGAGGCGGGGCGCCTACCCCGACTGATGGTTCCACTTCCACCTTTCCCGAAGCTTCCGGCCCAGATGGAGGACCCGCTCCTGAGGCGTATATTTACGGGGCTTCGCGCACACCTGGAGGGATCCCAGACGCGAGGGAGAAGTTCGTGGATGGCATCCTCGGGTCCAGCTCTACTCGAGGCTCCTCCTCCGGCCATGGTAGGGACAGCTGCACCCTCGCCTGTCGGGCCGGTGGCCGCAGCCGACGGAGCTGGGGAAGAGGAGACAGGGGAGCAGCGGATAATAGAGACGCCGGATGCTTCAACGCTGGTCTCGGCCACTTCCTTAGCGGCGGTTGGCCAAGAGCCCTCTGTCGAGCCACGCCAGCCGGGCGACTTGACTCTTGCCCTTCCATCTTCCTCAGTCACGGTGGATGCCGGCTTGTGGGCGGAGGTGGACAGCACCGTGGAATTCACTCCCCCAGCCCTGCCTTCGGTTGGCCACACCTCGTCGGAAGCGCCGGTCCGCCATATGCTGATCACCCTACGGGCGATGCTCCTCGCCGATCCCTCTTTGTCGTATCGGGAGGTGCACACCATAGTGACGCAGCTGACCGGGGCGTTGCAAGTGCTCGGCTGCCCGCTGGGGGAATGGTCGCTGCGGGTCTTGCTATTATTGAAATACATCAAGCACCGTGACTTCCTCGAGACCCAGGCTCCTGACGAATGTGCCGCGTTGGATGCCCAGGCGGACGAGTATCTGCAAGCCTTGGAAACACGGCGAGGCGACAGGGAGCGCCATAGAGAGGCCTGGGAGGGGAGCGAGGGCAAGGTCCCGTCTTTGAAGAGCCGAATTATAGAATTGGAGGGCTACCTTGCTGCAGCTAGGCTTGATCTCGCCGTGAGCGAGGAAGTGGCCGAGAGAGAGAGAGAAGCCTTCGGTACCGCTCAAGCCGAGGTGGAGTCCATGGAGGCGGAGCTTACTCAGCTGGAGGAGCGGAGGGGGCGGCTCCACGACCGGACGAACTTCCCTTGCGTAGGGATTCTGCCTCTCGAAGACATCTTCAGGGGCCTTGACTAGGCGTGGCTCCCTTATTTTTTCTTTTTTTTTGTAACACAGGGGTATGCCCCGAAGTGCCTGTAGTCCGGCTCCCTTTTTTGAATATAGAAAAACAACATTTATGGCTTCACGTGTTCTTGTGTGTGGATTTGTCCCAGAGAGACCTTCCTTTCCCTACTTTTCTTTTGTGTACATTCCCCTTTTTTATGCTCCCTCCCATGTTTCCATGCCGAGACACATTGGCAGGCTGCAGGTTTCCGTAATGATTCGTTTCGAGAAAGCCGGGCAGGAACCCATGCCAGGGCACGGGAGAGTGCTCGCCTTCCCAGGGGGAGGACGAGGGGACCACTCCACGGTACCGGACGGGCACCTTCCTAGTCTCGCCGTAAGGTTGAAAGCTCGTGCTGGCTTCAGGGGGGCCTCGGTCGGAGACCGTTTACTGGCCGCTCAGCGGGCACAGAGAGAGAGCTGGTCTAGTCAATGATCTGGACGGGAGGTCCAAGCTAAGGGGTACTCACCGCCCGGGGAGGACGGAGAGAAGAGTTTGTTTAGTCAATGACCCGGACGGGAGGTCCAAGCCAAAGAGGTACTCACCGCCCAGGGAGGACGGAGAGAAAAGTTTGTTTAGTTAATGACCTGGATTGGAGGTCCAAGCCAAAGGGGTACTCACCGCCCGGGGAGGACGGAGAGAAGAGTTTGTTTCTTTCTCTTTTTTTTTTAATCAATTTTTTTGGTACCCCCGCTGATGCGGGGCGGCGGCTGGAAATGGGGGGCGTTCCCCTCTTTCCTTCTCTGCTTTTATTCTGCCCTTGTTCTTTTCTCCGTCCCTTTTTCTTTTTTCTTTTTTTTTCTTCCTTCTCTTCTCTCCTCTTTTCTCTCTTTTATTTTGTCTTCTTCTTCTTTTTTTTTTTCTCTTCTTCTCTCTTTTTCCCTTCTTTTCTTTCTTTCTCTCTTCTTCTCTCTTCTTTTCCTTCTCTTTTCTTTCCTCTTTTTTTTTTCTCTTCTTTTCTCCTCTTTTGCTCTCTTTTTTTTCTCTTTTCCTTTTCATTTCTCTTCTTCTTCTTTCTTTTTTCTTTTTTTTCTCTCTATTCTTTTTTCTTCTTTTGCCCCTTTTCTGAAAGCGTGGATAGTGGTTAATTTATTTGGGCCATTAATCGAGACAACCCGCCCGAAACCAGGCGGAGGGTAATATATTTAATTGAATGGGGGCGCCGGAGCGTGATACAACCTCAAGTGCCTTCCATTAAGAGGCGGTAACTGAACTTCCCCGCGATGGTTGACAATCACATAGGCACCACCTTCGTAGACTTTTCGGACTACGTAAGGTCCGAGCCAGTTCTCATTTAACTTGCCCTTAGGATTGGCAGCCATGAGGTCTCTTCTCTTGACCATAACAAGGTCAGCCTTTTTGAATTCGCGCTCCTTGACAAGCTTGCCAAAGGCGCGTGCAATCCGGGCCTGGTAGACCTGAATATTCTGTTGGGCTTGAAGCCGCTTCCCTTCCAGGCTGGAGAGTTCGTCGAGTCTTCACTCGGCATTGGTCTGCCCTTCAAGGACAAGCCCATGCCGAATGGCGACCCGGAGGGAAGGTATCTCCAGTTCGACGGGGACGATTGCCTCCGAACCGTATACGAGAGAAAAGGGCGAGCAACCCGTTGGAGTCTTGTAGACAATTCGGTACGCCCATAGCGCCTCGTACATCCTCTCTTCCCAGTCCTTTTTGTTAGAGCTGACAGTCTTGGCCAAGAGGGTGCAGAGTGTCTTGTTAAAAGCTTCGGCCAGCCCATTAGCCTGTGGATTGTAAGGAGTCGATGTCCTCCAATCAATCTTGTATTTCTCTGCCAGCCGGTAGGCCTTCTGATTGCGGAAGTGGCTGCCGTTATCCGATACAATCCGGTCGGGCACGCCAAACCGGAATATAATATTGCGGCAGATAAACCTGACTACGATGTCTCCGGTGACCTCCCGTAAGGCTACAGCTTCTGCCCAACGGGAGAAGTAGTCGGTTGCCGCCAAAATGTACTTGCATCCTGTGGAAGACGCGGGTAAGGGACCCACAACGTCTGTTCCCCATTGGGCAAACGGCCAGCTGGGCGCCGTTGGGTGCAATTGCGCGGGAGGCCTTCTGGGTATGACGGCATGCTCCTGACATCTCTGGCATGACTTAGCATATTTGCAGCAGTCGTCGAACATTGCAGGCCAATAGTAGCCAAGTTTCTTGATTTCAATCTTCATTTTCGGTCCCGCCTGGTGTGCACCCGCCGTCCCGGCATGGACCTCCTTCATGACCCTCCAAGCTTCTTCAGTGGACAAACATCGGAGGAGCAGCTTCCGTCTGGCATCTGCCATAATTCGGAATAATATTCCGCTTCGGAGCTCATAAGAGTCCTTGGTTCTGACTAGCTTGATCTTTTCTTCTCTTTGGTCAGGCAACCGCTGGTGTTTGAACCACTGCATCAAGGGGTCTCTCCAGTTGGGCAGGCTGACGGCTTCTGCTGTAGCGACCTGTAGGTCCTCTTCTTCCGGCTCTTCTTCTATCATGCTGGGCATCTGGCGTTGGTTTATTACTTGGATATGGAGAGATCCATCTGGGGGCACCGCCAGTGAGCTTGCCAATTTTGCCAATGCGTCGGCTTGTGCGTTCTCCCCTCTGGCGACATGGCCTATCTCGAGGAGGTAGAACCGCTCCATGAGCCCTTTTGCTTTAGTGTGATACGGGAGCAGCTCAGGTTTTCGGACATCAAACTGCCCCTGGACTTGCTTGACGACCAGCAGCGAGTCGCCGAACACCTGGAGCATTTTGATCTCCATTTGGAGGGCGACCTGGAGGCCGATGATCAGAGCTTCATACTCTGCTTCATTATTGGTGCAAGGTTTGCTGATGCAGCAGGAAGTGTGCATCGCCTCTCCGTCCAGCGACTTGAGGACGATGCCTGCTCCGGCTCGTACCTTGGCGCGCCCGGACGGGGTCGCTTCTGTCCTTGAGGCCCCATCAAAGTAAAGCTGCCAGATGGCTTGTTGTATTTGGTCTACCTCTAGTGTTTCATCTTCAGGTAGCTCGGTGGCCAGAGGGGAGTCTTCGGGCACAGGGTGTGCCGCGAAGAAATCCGCGACGGCTTGTCCCTTAACGGCCTTCTGTGGCACGTAGGTGATGTCGAATTCCATGAGCAGCACGGCCCACTTGCCAAGGCGCCCCTTTGGGACTGGCTGGAGGAGAATGTGCTTGATGGGGTCAGCTCTGGATATCAGCCTTACTTCATGGGACAGCATGTAGTGCCTCATCTTCTTGACCGCGAAGACCAAGGCAAGGCAGATTTTCTCAATCGGGGTGTACTTAGCCTCTGCGCCCACTGCTGCCCCTGGGTCGATCAAGACCCTGTTGATAGGCTGGCCGTTCAGCTGCCCTTTCATGTAGAGGGGCCTGTTATGGCTGCAAGTCGGTAGGAGCATGTCATCTTCTGTGAAAGCCACTGCTACTTCAGGTGATAGTTCTGCCAAACAGGCTTCAAGGTGTGCTGGCGTCTGGAGTGCGGCGATGATGGCTTGCCGTGTTTCTTCATTCAAGGACAGCATCTCCCACACCGTGAACCGGGTCGGGATTTTCTTGAGGTGTCTGACTACTCGCTCGGCTGCCCGCACCTTGAGCAGTTTCATCTCTTCGGGCTTGCTGCGTCTGCCCTCATCCTGGAATTGGGGTGCCAGCTCTGGGGATGCCTGTTTTGTGAGCTCTGATGCGGCCTGTTGAGCTGGCGGGGCCTGCTGGGCTTCTTCTGTTTCTCGCATGAACTCGGCGAGGTTTGGGATGCCGTTGAATTCTCCTTCTGGCTGGGCAGGAATTGTAGCCGGTAGAGCTTGAGGAATGCTTGCTTTACTGGTCGCAGCGGACCCCTGGGGGTGCACCCGCCTTCCTGCTCGAGCGGACATGAACTCGGCGAATGACGGGGCGCTTTGACTCTTGGTGCCTCCGGGGTAGAGGCCTGATGGAGGAGGGATCTCGGTGCCTCGGACCTCGGGCTCGGGAACCTGGTATGGTTGTTCCCCCCTGAGCATGATGTTGAGGCTGCCCTGAGGAGAGCGCCCCCACTTCCTCCCTGACCTGGTGGCGTGCTGGGAGGTGGATGCCTCAGCTTGACTCACCTCTGCCGGCTCACGGGGTGGCTCTTCTTCTTTCTCTTCCAGGGAGAGAGAGGTGTCGAACAACGCCGAGAGAGTGTTGCAGGCGAAGACGACCTCCTTTTTCTTCTTGCCCCTGGGTCTTCTCTTCTTCTTTTTCTTGCCCGCCGCAGCGGATGGCTGCTCCCGAATAGGTTCACCCCGTAGGGGAGGCTCTTTATCTGCATCAGCTTCTGTTCCTGGAGCCAGGTCGAGTGACTCGAACTCCTCCCAGGGAACATATTGTTTTAGCTCGACGGGCTGGATTTTGGGCTGCTCATAATCTTCAAGCCCGTCAATAATAGCCTGGAGTCTTTCAATCGCGGGGTTAGTCTTCTTGTACATCCGCGACGGGGCAGAGCTCTTCTTGTTGTGAGTGGGCCGCCTCATGACCAGCCGAGGGGCCGTGTCGTGGCAAACCGGGTTTGCCGGGGGCGGTGCAGGCAGGGGTGCTGCTATCCTCGAGTGAATTCCTGGGGTAGGTCGAGAGGCGCGCGCCTTTCTAGTTTTTATGGGTATAGTCTGCCACCCTTCTTGGTCTTAAGCTGGGGCCATGATGAAGGTCTCATAAGTGGCACGGGCACAGGCTTCCGCCCATTCTTCTGGCAACTCCTGATATAGTGAGATCATATTGACGGAGGAGGCTATGCTGGGCAGCTCGTGTGGCTGCGGGGGGTCTACTTTATGCTCTCCCATGTCGAGCTCCCCGTCCCTGATTAAGGACTCAATAACGTCCTTGAAGACGTAGCAGTCTTCAATGGTATGCCCGAGCACCCGATGGTACATGCAGAAGCGCGGGTCATCCTTCTTCTTCAAGTCGCCAGGCCTTTTCGGCTCGGGCAGTGTGATTTTATTGTAGCTAGTTGCCCACTCAAACAGGAGCTTGGACTTGTCCCGGGAGAAGGAATATAACTTATTTCTCATCTTCTCCCTTAGCGAGGGGCCTTCCCGCCGCTCTGTGGTTCTGGGCGGCGGAGGGTTGGCCGCTCCCTTGGCTTTCTCCTTCTGCTTTTCAAAATCCTGGAAGTCTAGTGCATGCACCTCCGGGGGGCCGGCTTCTTCTCCGCCTGCCTGGCCCTCTGGCTTGACATGGCTGGGGTGGAGGAGTATCGGGCCAAGAATGCCTCGATCTCCGCTACCACATTGTTCAGGCGGTCAAATGTCTTGACCTCAGTGCCGATCATCCTTTCTAGGATTTCTTTCTTTAAGTTTTGCTTGCAGATCTGAACTGCGTCCTCCTGATGCGGGGGGCGTTTGCACCTCATGCTAAGGTTCCTCCATCTTTTGATGTAGTCGAGGGCCGACTCATCATTCTTCTGTCTTGTGGCGTAGAGTTCAGTCATGGTAACTTCTCTCTCGGCCACGTAGAATCTTTCCTTGAACTTCTTCTGCATGTCGGGCCAATCGGCCACCGACCCGGGCGACAAGCCGGAGTACCATTCAAAGGCAAGCCCGGTGAGTGTTGAGCCGAAGAACTTCAGGAGGTAGGCCTCATCAGCAGCCAGGTCTCCCATGACGTTCACGTAATAGGCAATATGCTCTCTGGGAGATCCTTGCCCATTGAACTTTTCAAATTTCGGCGGCTTGGTGACGCCAGCCCGCAACTTCCTGGCAGCATAATGAGCCGGGTAGGGTACCCGGTAGACGTCGAAAGGCGTCTGATCCCCATCGCCTCTCTCGGCCAACTTCATGTCTATCATCTGCTCGAGCATCAACCGGCTGACTGCCGCCGGGTCGACTGGGCTCGGGTAGAAATGAGCGGGCTACGCGCTCGGGGTGGCTACCACAGTCGCGCGGGGGGCCATAGGAGACCCTTGTGAGAGCGGAACCTGTGGCGGGGTCATCGCTATGCAATGTGTCTGCTGCGGGGGAGTGCCCTCGGGGGGATCGAGGGTTGCCGGAAGAGCTGCCTCAGAAGACTGCCCCCTGTCCCTGGGTACCTCGGGTGTGACCTCGGTCTGCCAGGAGGTTGGGGGTGGTGTGTTTCGCTCATTCAACTACTTTTTAAGTGATTCTATTTCCTGCTGGAATCGCTGCATCATGAGCAGCATTGCTGGGTCAGCTGTGGGGAGACTGGGTATGCCCCCTGTCTCTTCGGCCGGGGTGTCCTTGGATGATGTCGAGGGTCCGCCACTCGTGTCACCGGTGGTGACTACATTGGCCGTGAGGGCCGTGAGGGGTTCCTCAGGTAGAGCTCCTTCGGGTCCCGTGGGTGTCGCGCCGCCTGCCGCTCTCCTTCTTCTGGTAAGGGGTCCCGGCCTGGCAGCTATTCTGGCCAATTCTTCCGGGTCGGTGGGTAAGGCCCCATACCGACCATGGACTCCTGCCATATTGCAGGTGCATGTCTGCCATTTCTTATTCTTGTTTCTTCTTGACGCCCTCCGGGACGGCCCTCCTGGGAATGTCAGCCTGTCGAAGACCGACCGTCGGGGCGGCGCTTCCTCCCGTACAGGGGACTGGCGCGGTTCCTCCGGGCGGGTCCTCGACTCCATACTAGGTGCAGGTCCCTGTCTTTCTTCCTGGAAGGCGGAGGTCATTGCCCCCAGTAGTCTCTGGCGGCCAGCGGGGGTGCTACCCGGGCCTCGGAGGTAGTTTCTCATAGCATGCTCGATCCCTTCCCACTCCCGGTCAGGGAGAGCGGCCTGTGGTTGCGCGTCAATGACAGCAGCAGGAGGAGAGTAGGCCCTGAGTGCCGGGCGGGCGGCGTTGTGTCGGTGCCCCCAGCGACGGCGGTGAGCATTCTCAGGCGGCACCGGGATGACGGGTGCTGGTCGAAGAGTTGGGGTCATCACCTCGACCCTGTCATCTCTTCGGGCCCTCCTCGGGCGGAAAGTGTTGGGCCCTGCCTGGGCGGGTGCAGTGGGCTGGGCCTCCTTGGGTACCCAGACTTGCTTCAGTTTGGCCAGCCTGTGAGCCGGTGCAATCTTTGGTGGGGTGGCCACAACAGCGGGCGTCACCTTCCCTTTCAGTTTCTCCAGCCCTTGAAAGGAGTTGCGGATTGGGACGGTCGGGACGACGCGGTCTGGCGTCACCTGGGACCTCTGCCCGTCTAGGCGGACTCGGAGGGCCCCAACCGTCATGGACTTTCCGGAGTTGGACATGCGACGCCCTGAGCCGGCGCCGGTGTTGCTTCTCCGAAGCCTCCTTCGGTGGGATGCCGACCCTTGGTGGGATGGGCCGGTAGTTTGGTGCACGTGGTGCACGTTGCAGCACAGCGTCGTTGTCGGGACGCTGGTATTGTTCTTGGCCATACCTCGGCCGGCAGCAGCTTCAGTGGCCCCCGGGACGGGAGCGTTGACCTGGGACTCTTCGGGCGCCTTTACCTCGAGGATGTTGGCGAAGGCTACCCCCAAGAAGTTGGGGAAGCCCACTGTGGGAGGGAAGCTCCCGAAGTTGAGGGGCACCGCCAGGTAGCCGCCTCGGACATGGTTCTCCACGACTTGAGGGCCGCAAACAACATCCATTGTTGGTTCCATGATGTTGCTTTCTCTTTTCCGCTTAATTTTTTCTGCATTTAAGAAAGTGGCATAATTAGTGTAACAGGAGGGGGGCCACGGGGCCCCTAATTTCGGCAAAGAGATGAAGGGTGGATCGGTCCCACCGGGCGTGCCAGAGTTGTGGACGCACTTTTCGGCACTCATTATTCTCTTGTTTCTTCATTTGTTTTATTGAGTGCGTGGGCGTGCCAGTCACCGAGGTGACGATTTATTCGGGCTCCGAAGAGCCCATGGTGCGCTCGATCTGACTTCGTCAGACGGTTGTGTGGTTCGTGTCGGGACTGAATCCCGTCGCGCCATGAAGGTCACGACGTCATTTACATCCCCCATACGAGGGAATACCCTTGATTAATTGCCGAAATTAGGGGCCCCGCGGCCGAAAAGAATAGCACTAATTGTGCAAAAGAGGTTGGGAATAGACCCCGCTGAGGGTTGTATTGGGGCCATAAACTATCGGCCACGTCGGTCACTCGGGGACCTTTTCGCATTCGGACACAGGTCCGCGGCGGAGTCACGATGAGAAAACCGGGGTAGATCCTTTCAAATGTCTGCCGAACATGCGGCAATTTTAATGAGGATTCGGAAGATATCCGGAACGAGAAAATAAATCCGGTCTGATTAGGATGTCGGCCCGAGGTTAGATCAAAGCCTGGCCATATCGGGGTGATTCCCGAGACTCGGGCTCGACCTGAAAGGGCGGCGTTATTATTCCCTTTTGCCCAGGATCCTGGGGAGAGAGAGGACTGCAGTGTGGGCCTTAGCGTCCGTCTTTTATCTGGGGTTTTGTTAGTCATATCTTCTGGGATTTCTGATTTGATGTTTACTGTTTATTCGTGTCTTTGTTCGGGATGACTTCTCTTCTTTTATTCATGATTGTTCTTATTGTTATTATTTATTTATTATTACCCCTCCCACCCCTTTTATCGTGATTAATGTTGGGCATTCAGAGTCCTTTAATTAGCATAATTTTTATTGATTTATTTACTATTGTTAATGCCCTTATCGGGCTGTATATGTGAATATGTATAGTGTGCCGGCGAAGGGGAAAACGGGAATGTACCGCTGAGGGCTGGGGTGTGCCGCTAAGGGCTGAAAAGGGTGTGCCGCCGAGGGCTACAGGGGCGTGCCGCTGAAGGCTTAAGAGAGTGTACCGCTAAAGACTGCAAAGGGCGTATCGCTGAGGGCTGCTGGGGGGCGTACCGCTGAAGGCTGCGAAGCGTGTACCGCTGAAGGCTGGGCATGGGTGTGCCGCTGGAGGCTGTAAAGCGTGTACCGCTGAAGGCTGGGCATGTGTGTACCGCTGGAGGGCAGATGGGGTGTGCCGCTGAGGGCCAAGGGGGCGTACCGCTGAAGGCCAATGGGGCGTACCGCTGAAGGTCGACGAGGGTGTGCCGCTGAAGGCCAAGGGGGCGTACCGCTGAAGGCCAAGGGGGCGTAAGGGTGGAGGCTCGATCAGTTTTCAACTATTTATTTTAAGGCTTTTCTTTTCTTCTTTTCTTAACTTTCGTGTAGTTCATACAAAGTTCCTCACGTGTTTGTTCTCTTGGCTCGGTTCGGTCTCTTTTCTTGCGGGTTGGGTTCTCGGGCGGCCAGGTGGTTAATTAGCTTAGTTCAGTTCTCGTCGGGGTGCCGGCAGTGATTTGATGAGTTGGAAGGTTTCATTAGTTATTCTGCTCGTTTGTTGCCTCCTTTTGCCTCTTTTAATTGTTTATCAGTTTCTCACAGAAAATTCGGCAGCATCTCCCCTTGACCCGGGGCGTAGGGGAGATAAAGGGAACGCACCCACATGGAGTGGCGGAACCCAACAACTGGAGGTGGGCCCCCGGGGGAGCAACACCTTTATAGAACCTCGGAAAACGTGAAGGAAGGGGCTCGGAGGCGAGGCCAAGGAGTGGGTTGCTGAGAGGCTAAAGGGTGTACCGCCAAAGGCCATAAGGTGAGTGTACCGGCCAAGGGGTGTGCCGGCCAGGGGTAACAGAGTGTGGGTGTGCCGCTGGGGGCAAATGAAGTGTGCCGCTGAGGGCTGGACAAGGTGTGCCGCTGGGGGCCAATAGGGGTGTACCGCTGAGGGCTGGACAAGGTGTGCCGCTGGGGGCCAATAGAGGTGTACCGCTGAGGGCTATTGGGTGTGCCGCTGAGAGCCAAGGCAAGTGTGTCGGCCAGGGGCCAAAGTGATGCATTGCCAGAGGATTAAAAGGGCCAAGTGTGTGTGGACTTGCAGATTGTTCAAGAAAAGGATGAAGGGTTACGGGAAGTGAATGAAGGACTCACAAGGCCAGGCTTTAAAGGGGAGGCATCACGTTGATGTGGTGGCTCAAAAGAAACCGGAGGAACGGAGGAAACGGGTAACAGACTACATGCACTATGAAGGCAGGATCAAACCAACAGAAATAGTGGGAAAAAGCCCAAGGAGGGTGATTGTTTCCATTCGTGGGATACCAAGGACCGTATCCCTACATGCCTATTACAAGAGAAAATGCCCAAATGAGGCCATGGACAAAAGGAAAAAGACTCCAAGACGGAGAACGAGAGGAGGAATGAAATACAAGACGGAAGAAAACATTGGGGCCTAAGACATAGGCTACCGTTCCCAACCCTCTCCCCCAATACAACAAGCTCTCTCTCTCTTACTCTTGTTTCTTCCCGGTGGCCGTCGGACGGAGCTCAGGTCGGGAGGGCCGCTTCTTCTCTTCTCTCTTCTCCTCTTTCTCCTGTGTGTGTGTCTTCTACTGTCGGAGGCTCTCCCCCTCTGTGGGTTCGTCTGTGTATGTTTCTCCGTCTGTCCCCCCCCTCTCTCCCGTTTGAAACGAAGAGGAGGGGTTTTTATACCCCGGGCGGCGGGAGCCTTCGAGCACGGCCGCCGAAGCGGGAAGTGGCCCGTGATCATGAGGTTTGACCTGCCTGTCCTGGCTGTCAGTGGTCTAGGCCACGTGGCCCAACGATCGGCTGCCACCTCAGATGGCTCCACTGCGCACCAAGGATGTGTAGGGCATGGGCCTCACGTCGCCTGTTGAAAGAACTTTACCGCTGTGCCGTTGGAGGGCTGAACAAGCGTGCCGCTGTAGTGCCAAAAGGGCGTACCGCTGGAGCCCCGGATGGGCGTACCGTTGAACGGCCTGAAGGGCGTGCCGCTGGGGACCCTACAGGGGGCATGCCGTTGAACCCCAAAGGGGGTGTGCCGCTGAACCCCAAAGGGGTGTGCCGTTGAACCCCCCCGGGGGTGTGCCGCTGAACCCCAAAGGGGTGTGCCGGCGAAGACCCCAAGGGTGTGCCGTTGAACCCCTTGGGGGTGTGCCGCTGAACCCCAAAGGGGTGTACTGGTGAAGACCCCAAGGGTGTGCCGCTGGGCAGCCGAAGGGGCTGGGCGTGCCGCTGAAGCCCAGGATGGGCGTACCGCTGAACGGCCTGAAGGGCGTGCCGCTGAAGGGCTAAATGGGCAATTTTGAGCCCATTGTGAGCACGAGTCGTGGCCCATTTGATTTTCTTCGAGGCCCACGGGCTGTGGGGCCCTTTTATGCTTGATTCCTCCGGGGTTTCTTCACTCGGCGCCGTTGTCGATGCTGGGCCGAGCATGACATTTAGATGTGCGATTTTCGGTGTCCACAGGGTGATAATGGAGCACTCTCGGGTGGTGAAGGAATTGGGTTAGGTAGTCCGATCGGCTCGGGACTCGATTGGGAGGTAGATGCTTGCCAAAGGGTTCGACCTCTAGAGCGAGAAAAATGAGACTCAAAGGGCTCGACCTCTAGAGCAACCTTACAAGATTGCGCCAGCGAGAACGCGTCGCGGATAAGACATTCAAGTTGGAACTGAAACCGCAAACCTCTCCGGAACTGAAATGCGGTCGTGGTGCTCTCCTCTCCCAAGCCATATTTCAACCGGTACTTATCATAGTCCCGGATGTACTCGGACACGGACCTATCACATTGGACGGGTCGACATGGGTTGGCCATTGGTGCCGAAAAGATGGGAATGGATCCCTAGGAATGAGTATGCAAGGCCATTTAGACAAGACACTAGACCGACTGTGCACGGTTTGGGATGCATGCACACTAAGGACAAGACACCAAGACTCGGTACGTGGCGGAGTTAATCGATCCGAAGATCACTCGCGCAAGTGTGCGGCCTTCCCGATAGGCGTAGCCTAACGTTCGGATAACACCTTTTTATATACCGATTAATGGTATGCAAATGCAACTCCTAAGACCGACTTAGACACTTAGACTTAAATGACACTCTTTTTTTTTGTTTTGGACACCCTAGACTCAACTCGCTCTAATACCAAATTGATGCGGGACGGACCACGGACACGACAAGCTCGCGATTGTCCCTTAACGAAGGAAGCGTCGGACGTGTGCGGTTGAGAAACCGGCAATGAGCTAGGGTGATCGGCTCTCTCGTGTGTCCGGATCGGGTCACGAGACGGTCTCGCACTCTCTCGCAGCAGCGGTAATGAATAGATAAAGCGAGCTAGATTTCCCTACACATACTCTCTAGCAGCGGCATAAACAAATATATATGAAGTAAGCAAAATGCCAAGTAAGGGAGCGAATGCGATACCTCCACGCGCTCGGCGTGGGGAAGACGGACCCGGCCGAAACTCGTACTCCCGAGATAAATATTACACAATGATGACAGCAATGAAATATCGCCCACTCCACGCATGGAGGTAAAGGGCTACACAACTGGGCCCGGGAGGACCGAATTCGGGTTGACGGGCGGCTTCTCGCGTTGATTCGGTAACACCCGAACACGTGACGGTGGGGACCACGTGCCGTCCGGAGGGGCCGTGTGGGACCCAGTGGCACCGCTGTAGTGGTGGATGCCTGGATGAGCGCTCCCTAGAGTGGAGGCGCGCTGGTTCGCCGGCCGGAGGCCGGGCGCCTCCGTTCGGCACCGGTCGGAATAACCGGCTACGGATCTGCAACTTCTGGTTTTCAGCGCGCGTCCCGGCGAGAACGGGCGCTGCGATCTGCCCCAATGTCGGATCGACACGAGACTAGTGCCGTTGGAAAGCTAACTTCAAATATTTCAATCTAGACCTAAATATCTGGCCTGGATCTACACGGATCTTGGCTTTAATGAATTGTTGAGTTGCTGTTGTACAGTGACCGGGCTCTCAGATCTGCAGAGAACTTGTCTGAGAACTACCTTTGACCATTATGTGAACGTCTGAATCTGAAGTGGTGGTATTCAGCAAAGTTGTAGAAAATCAAGCTATAAAAATGGCAAAACTAGTTTGGACAAGTTTGGATGTGGTTACGAATTGATGAGATTTTTTAACTGGAAGTGGGCCATATCTGGAAATGGGCTGAAGGCATTGTAGCTGAGATAGAACACGAATTTTAAAAAATGTATAGAGAGCAGATCAAAAATCAGGAAAAATGGTAGATGTAGGGGGATGATGGACAGAACTCTCAATAAAATTGGGAGGGTTTTAAAAATTTAAAAACGTGGTCGGAGATGGGAAACTCAGAGTTGTTGTCACTGTAGACAGAGACAAAACAGATCTGGGAATGAAAGATGCACGAAAATGAAAAAATACTAAACGAGGGATTTTGGACGTGAAATTTTTTGTGGAGATGGGGATACAAGGTAGGAACAACCTCTGAAAATTTCAGATCAAGAGGATGTCTGAGTTGATAGAAGGAATTTCGAGAAGAAGCTTCTGTCCAGGATGGACAGAACACCGAAGTCGACTTCGCGGCGGCTTGAAGGCGGCACGAACGGCGGCGGCGGCACCGGAGATGAACTCAGAGATTGAGGGAGAGGAGATATAAGGGTTCCACTCTAGAATTGGGGGTTGGGGATGAAGAAAACTAGGGGGAGAGAGAGGGGAGGTCGAAATTCCCACAAGGGGGGGGCTCTTGCACAATGCTTTTTTCACTTTCATTAATGCTAACAAATAGAAAATACAACCTTTTATATGCTATGTATCTAATCAATTGTACACCCTTGGATCTAGGGATGTGGGATGAAAGGCTGGGATTAAGTGTGATAAACACACAAAAAATATTAAAATATGCCTAGTGGAATGGGGCGCCCCCTTGACCATATGTAAGGGTTGAATGGGTAGGTGAAGGTAGGTGACATACCTTGGACCAATTTAACCACTTGTCTACCCATGTGGCATTTGACATTCAACCCTTCTAGATGGCCACCTAGGATGGTTGACCAGCCCCACATGAGTGACATGGACCAATGAGAAAGGGCTGAGGGCCCCCTTGCTGGTCCTACTGACAAATTATAAAGAAACCCAAACAATCCGTGGGAATGGCGCATTGTCTTATAAAGACGTACAATTGCGCATATACTTTCCCGTGGATATAAAAATAAACTAAAGGATATAAATGCAATAGTAAATGTACATGCTCGGCGTCGATTCCCATCACCTTACCTCCTCAACTAGCCGGTGTACACGACGTATTCCATGTATCCATGCTAAGGAAATACGTCTATGATCCTTCACATGTGATTCAATTTGAAGAATTGAAACTCCAAAAGGACTTATCTTATGAAGAAAGACCGATCAAGCTACTGGATCAAAAATTACACCAACTAAGAAATCGGGCCATGCCGATGGTGAAAGTCCAATGGAGCAAGCGTGAGTTCGAGGAAGCAACCTGAGAATTGGAAGAATTCATCAAGAAGAAATACCCGGATTTAATCTCAGGTAAGAAATTCGACCTTTCTACTCGAATTTTTGAATTTTAGATGTATAATGTGAATTTGGAGGACCAAATTCTTTTAAGTGGGGGAGGATGTAGAAACCCGATAATTAAAAATGAGAAATAAAATTTTCAACTTCATTATGTAATTAAAATTTTCGTGAAATAATTAAATTACATTTTTTCTATATGAAATAAACTAGTTTATTGAATTTTCTTGAATTAACTAAAAGTAAATAGAGATTAAGTGCTTTAAACTTTAGATAAATCATAGAAAGCCCAATAAAAGTTCATATAATGGACTGGGATCACAATTGACTCATTGGAAAATCCATAATGTACTGGATTAATAGATTAAAGGATTTATTAAAGATTAAATTGACCTAAATTCGTAACATGTGTTTAATATGATATTTAAGGAATTAAAATAACCCCATTTCTAGAAGATTGACTCAAGAATCAACCCTTACCTAACAGCCCACCTTGGACCAGCCGTTTTTACATTATTTTCACACCTAAGATGGGCTAGATTAAGAGGAGAAATGGCATTTTTCTTCTAATTCGGACTTAATGGGTTTGATAGAATTAGGTGAGGAATCTTGACAAATTTGGTCAAGTTTTTGCTATAAATAGAACTCCATTCGACCATCAAACCATCCCTGGAGGTTAAGTATACACTGCTGCGAAGATTGGTGAAGATTTGAAGGAAGATTTGGAAGATCAAAGGGGTTTCTGATATTTGGGGATATTTCTTTATATCCGTCTAAAGGTAGGTGTCTCTCAGGCTAAACTCTAATTAAATCATGCCATCTTTTTCATTTTTCTGTCCTCTTTCCATTGATAGCTCATTTATTAAATTCCGTTATGAAATGAGCAAGTTATGGTCATTTTATTGGAGGGGTATTCTCATTTTTTCATCAGGTCCAGAACGTGCTATACCTCTGTAGCGCGTTCTGAACGCGTTGCCCCGACATAGCGCGGGTCAAACATATTTTAAAAAAAAAGATTTCCAGAACACGCTACCTAAGGGTAGCGCTAGCTTATGCTAGCGCGTTCACAAAATTATTTTAATTAATAATAATTAAAAATTATTATTTCTTTAGATCGCGCTATTATTTTAATTAATAATTTTTTTCTAAATTATTTTGGGTATAAAACTATATATATATATCTATTATGAATGCGAAAACCGCACCGCACCGCACCGCAGCTCGGCTCGGCTCGGCTCGCTCAAATAAATAAATAAATAAATAAATGAATAAATAAATAAATAACTCAAGGGTGAGTGTAGACACGCCATTCTTGACGCCTCCTGAGAAAGTCTCATATTACTATACGACGCCCCGCAACGGCTTACGCATTTTAAATCGCTCGAGTGCTTCCTTTTCTTGGGTCTTCTTCTGCCCTTTTCGGCATTCAGAATCGTCCCGTCACGGCATTCGGACGGCGTCAACACCAGTCAGACGCATCAGGAGGTTCCGGAATCAGGAAGGGTGTCTGACGGGCGGCCGCCGACGCCTGATTTGAGGACCCGGGTGGGTCTTAATGGGGGCGTCCAGGCCCATGGACGCCCCCATGTTTTTAATTTAATTTATTTTATTTTCTCAGGGCCCAAACCAAATAAAAAATATATATATTAATGGAGGCGTCCAGGGCCCTGGACGCCTCCATAAAAACAAAAATAAAAAAATGTGTGCAAAATGCCAGTTGGCATAAAAAACAAAATAAATAAATAAAAATATATATATGTTAATGGAGACGTCCAGGTCCCTGGACGCCTCCATAAAATAATTATAAAAAAATCAAAATGCCAGCCTTGGCACAAAAGACAAATAAAAAATAAAATAATATATTTTGGAGGCGTCCAGGCCCCTGGATGCCTCCATCAACTCTCTCACGGGTGCCGCCCACTGAACGACGGTTTGTCGTGTGTGAAAAAAGCCAAATTATAGAGACGTCCAGTCAACTGGACGCGCCCATTTCTGAATCACGAGGCACCGCTCACAAAACCACGCGTTGTGCCAAACCGCGTGCGGCCGTCGTCGATTTTCGGTGGACCTGTTAGAGGCGTCCGGGACCCTGGACGCCCCCATAAAATTATTCTAAAAAAATATATAAAAATAGAATAAAATATTAATTCGGCCCTGATGGAGGTGTCCAGGGTCCTGGACGCCATGATGAATGTAAAAGAACTACGAAGAAAAGGAAAGAATTGGCTTATTGGATGTGCCGATGGTGAAATCCGGCGGAGCTCCGGCAGCGTGGGGACGACGTGGAAGCGCGGTGGATGAAGACGACCTTCCTCTCGCGAGCGTGAGCACCCGATAAGCCGGCAGAACCTCCACCTACAAAAGAACCCACGGGTTAGAAAATGACTCCGTAGCCTCTGGGCTCCGGCAGCCTATCGGATCACTTCTAAGCTCTCCCAGAACTGAGGGGGTGGGCCTCTATTTATAGAGCTCCGGAGGGTGGAGGCGTCCAGGACCCTGGACACCTCCATCAGGGCCGAATTAATATTTTATTCTATTTTTATATATATTTTTTGGAATAATTTTGTGGGGGCGTCCAGGGTCCCGGACGCCTCTAACAGGTCCACCGAAAACCGACGACGGCCGCACGCGGTTTGGCACAACGCGTGGTTTTGTGAGCGGCGCCTCGTGATTCAGAAATGGGCGCGTCCAGTTGACTGGACGTCTCTATAATTTGGCTTTTTTCACACACGACAAACCGTCGTTCGGTGGGCGGCACCCGTGAGAGAGTTGATGGAGGCGTCCAGGGACCTGGACGCCTCCATGCAACCCGTCATCTCACGCTCTTGAGGTAGGCGCGATCACTTTCTTATTTTGGGGTCTTTCGGCCCCTGGCGATCACATCTTGTTTTCGAGGCCGCGGCGAGTCACTTCCCCAATGGCCGTCTAAATTTCCGTTCTTATATTCTCTTTATACTCTGTTATATTCTGCTCATGTTCTCGAGGCCGCGGCGAGTCACTTCCCCAATGGCCGTTTAAATTCCCGTTCTTATATGTTATATTCTTATCTATTCGTGCTCTCGAGGCCGCGGCGAGTCACTTCCCCAATGGCCGTTTAAATTCACGTTCTTATACGTTATATTCTTATCTGTTTGTGTTCTCGAGGCCGCGGCGAGTCACTTCCCCAATGGCCGTTTAAATTCCCGCTCTTTGTATTCTCTCTATATTCTGTCATCTTATTATCTGCTCATATTCTCGAGGCCGCGGCGAGTCACTTCCCCAATGGCCGTTTGCATTTGATGAAGGGTATGGAGTCTACGAGATCACGGATGAAGAATGTCCCACTGAAGATGAGGGTGAAGAATATGAGGATGCGGCGGGCACATACGCTAGTGGAATGAGGAGATTCGACGAGCCGTCAACCGCCGTAGAAGAATCCACCAAAGAAGTCAACTTGGGAACTGAGGAAGACCCTAGGATCATCCTCATAAGTGACAACCTACCGCCCTCTGAAGAAGAGACATTAATTGAGGTTCTCAAGGAATATGTTGAACCCCCTCCTCTTGTATCATGTGTTATTTATTTTGATGATAACCAAATGATATTCTCTTGAACTGAAAATGAGATTCACTAATGACTTTGTAAGTACTGCAACATATAAGGTTTTGGATAGTTGAAGGACTTCACATCAAGGGTAAGTGTTTGTCATTTAAATTTCATGAAAGAAATCCAATTCAAAATATGTTTTGACAGGACAATCGACAATGGCCACAGTCGACCACAACTCCAGGACAATGGGTGAGATCTAACTTATTTTTGAATCATGGAAATGTGGTTTGAGCTCTTTCATTTTCATAAGTCCATCTAGAAAGCATCTAAGATTTTTATCTTGCCAAATGGCTTATGCTTCATGCTAATCATGTTTTTTGATAATTCATCTTATAGCATCTAGATGTGTTCTTGGGCTTAGAAATATGGTTTGTGAATGTTGTGGTTCGTGGGACAATCCATCGGGTCGATCCCCAACTCATACGGTGGAGCTTAGCAAGAGTTTAAAACCCCTGCTGAAAGGGTCGACCCCAAGGGTCGACCCCCAGCTTCAAGGGTCGACCCCAAGGGTCGACCCCTGGCAATTCTTTTGAAACCGCATCAGCCCCCTTTTTTCTCTTGCTGAAAGGGTCGACCCCAAGGGTCGACCCCTACAGATCCTTGTGCTGTTTTTGTTGAACCAGAACCTGGTTCTGAGAGGGTCGACCCCTGGGGTCGACCCATGACTTCTGGACCTTTAGCACAGCTCGAGGGTCGACCCCAAGGGTCGACCCTTTCTGGTCTGGGCGGCGCCGTGAATGTAGACTTTTGGTGTTTCAACCCAATGGTCCAAACACACTTGTTTGGTTGTCCGTAATCCACTCCTGAATAAGTGGATCTTGTCCCTTGGCCGCTCCTTGACCGACCTTGGGCTATATATCATCTCATTGAGTTGAAAACCCTAAGAAGAGTTCGTATCTCCTGATTTGTGGTTTTCTTTTCTAACACTTGTGTGTGCAGGTCGCAGCAGCCATCTCCAGCCCTTGTTCCACCTTGGTGTGTCCGTGAATGTGAAGGGAAGAAGGAGGAATCAAGGTTCCAATTAAGCTTCTACTGCTAGCTGTAAGCGAAATCAAGATTCAGCCACCATCCGAGCCAAGATCGTCAAGAACGGTCGTCGTGCTGCACAAGTGCTTGATAAAATTCACAGAAGAGAAAGGGGGAGCTCCAATCAGGATAATTCAATATTTCTTCACTCTTTCCATTCCGAATCATTTAGTTTAAACTTGAGCATTCGTTTGTAATCATCATATCAGATATTTGGGTGTGGTGTTCGTGTTCGGAAACACGAACGTGTGTGTTTGTGCGCTTGTGCGCGTTTGGCTACCAGATCGGAAGCCGTGTGTGTTTGTGTGTGTGTTTGCTGTTCTAAACAGCATGTGTGTGTGATTCACTTGTTAGTGAAGCTTTAATCCTCAAGTGTGAGGGGTGGACGTAGGGGACACAGATGTGTAACCGAACCACCTAAAAAATCTGTGTCTCATGAGCTGTGATTTTTCTGATTCTTGTCGAGTGGGCTTCACGGTGAGTTGAGAGATCATCACACCAGCTATTCAAACACATTCCGCACGCACTCACGAGTGTGATCCTGTTCGTGCGAATATTAGTGGTTGTTTGTTTAATCAACATTGTGTTCTTAAGAAAAAATTTCTTTTATTAGCCAATCAATTCACCCCTCCCCTCTTGATTGCCACTATTAGGACTCAACAGAATATAAGGACACGTTTGCATGGAGCTACGAGGATATGCTGGGTCTGGATTCAACCTTGGTCGAACACCGTTTAACCTTAAAACCAGGGTCCATCTCGGTAAAACAAAGGTTAAGGCGTTTCCACCCTCAGATGGCTTTGAAAATGAAAGAAGAGGTCGATAAGCTCCACAAAGCCATGTTCATTAGAGTCGTCATTTATCCTCAATGGGTGGCGAACATTGTCCCGGTCATGAAAAAAGATGGGAAAGTCAGGATTTGCATCGACTTCCGGGACCTTAACCGCACGTGTCCAAAGGATGATTTTCCCTTACCTCACATTGATGTGCTGATTGATAACACGGCAGGCTACGAAACCCTCTCTTTCATGGATGGATTTTCAGGATATAATCAAATTCGTTTGGTAGAAGAGGATCAGGAAAAGACGTCATTCACTACCCCTTGGGGAACATATTGTTACGTGGTCATGCCGTTCGGATTAAAGAATGCTGGAGCTACTTACCAAAGAGCGATGATGGCCATATTTCATGACATGATGCACATATATCTGGAAGTGTATGTGGATGACTTATTGGTGAAATCAAGGACCAGGATGGAACATCCAGAAGTTTTGGCTAAGGTCTTGCAAAGGTCAAGAGAGTTCCAATTGAAAATGAACCTGAAGAAGTGTGTGTTTGGTGTGTCGTCAGGTAAATTACTGGGGTTTATTGTGAGCAAAAGAGGGATCGAGATAGATCCCGACAAAGCTAAGGCTATCAGGGATATGTCGCCTCCCAAGAATTTGAGGGAAGTCCGAGGTTTAATCGGGAGGTTACAGTTTATTCGTCAGTTTGTGTCCCAACATTCACAAAGGTGTAGACCTCTCTACGAGTTGACCAAGCCAGGAGTAGAATTCCACTGGAATTCTAAATGTCAGAAAGCTTTTGAAGGGTTAAAGGAATATCTGGCTAGTCCACCCGTTCTCATTCCACCCAAACCGGAAAAACCTCTGATCCTTTACGTCTCAGTCTTGGATGACTCCGTAGGAGCCGTCCTCGCACAAGCTGATGAAGAAGGTAAGGAACGGGTAACCTATTACTTGTCCAAACTTCTCAATCCCTGTGAGCAGAAGTACACCGTCATGGAGAAAACATGTGCTGCCCTCGTTTGGGTGGTGCAGAAATTGAAGCACTACTTCTTGGCTCACGAGGTCCACTTGATTGCTCGAATGAATGAAACTCAAACCCTAAAGGCAAGAGCAGGATCCATTTCCTCGAGCATCGATCAGAGCACGAGAAGAGGGCAGTGTCCCCGCAGGCATATGAAAAGGGAGCCCACAAATGTCAAACGACTATATCTCCCTCACAAAAAGAAATACAAAATCAAAAGAAAAGCCTGGTCGTGACCGTGCCTGGTGCGATAAACGGAACCCCTCAAAGCAAAAGTCTGAATCCACAAAGGGGGCCGTGGAATGTAAATGCTCGAGATTTGGTCTGAAGTTGTCTGAAAGGAAAGAGTTGATGGGCCCTTATTCGCTCGCCGGGTTAACGGCTTTGCCGGTCCTCTCAGGAGGTTTATCCCCTACGCTCTTCCTTCTTCCTGTGGGCAATGATTTTGAGGTGGGTGATGGTTAATGAGTGGTTTTGAAGGCATTAGTGGTGATACGGTGGAGAAAGACGGGGTTATGTATGGTTGACGGATGATAAGGGGTTTAGAAGGCGTAGGGGTAAATGTGGTAGAGGTGGATGGTAAAGTGGGGGAGTGAGAGAAGATGAGAGGGTGTGAAGGCGTAGTGGAGAGTGTCGGTTGATAGGAGGTCGGGGTACGGATGAGAGGGTGTAATGGTAGTGGAAATGGTGATGGTGATACTGACGCGGGTTGATGAGAGAGAGGTGGTAGGTGGAGGTTCTGCCAACTTCTCGGGTGCTCACGCTCGCGAGAGGAAGGTCGTCTTCATCCACCGCGCTTCCACGTCGTCCCCACGCTGCCGGAGCTCTGCCGGATTTCACCATCGGCACATCCAATAAGCCAATTCTTTCCTTTTCTTCGTAGTTCTTTTGCATTCATCATCTTGCATCCACTATCCCCCTTCATAACGGCGCCTTTTCTTATACACTTCTTACATCCATCATCTCATTTTCCTCCTACTCGAGTCCGAGAGGGGTTTAAAAGATAACACCAACCAGGTGTGTGTCTTGCCATCGTTATTTTTTTTATCGCAAGGATTTGAATACTACACCTCCGTATTTCTAATCCACTTGTCATTTGTTTGTCGTTGTTTTACAAGGGTAGTCGAGGAAAGCCCTCTCCGTCGGCCGGCCGGAGGGAGAGGAAGAAGCAACCCGCCATCTCCCGCTCTTGAGGTAGGCGCGATCACTTTCTTATTTTGGGGTCTTTCGGCCCCTAGCGATCACATCTTATTTTCGAGGCCGCGGCGAGTCACTTCCCCAACGGCCGTCTAAATTTCCGTTCAGACATGATGTTGTGGTTGCCCTGACCGGCTCCTTTGGTGCTAGTGGAACATGAGATGGATCACGTACGTCCAGTAGTGACAATATGGGCCGATGAGACGGCTAAACAGAAGGCAGAGAGGTGTTGATAGCATCCACTGTGTGAAGGACAGGTGTACTGACCACTTTAATAATTCTACCATTGTAAGGAAACTTCAGGCACTGATGGTTGGTGGAAGGCACAGCGTCCATGGCTTCGATGTAAGGGCGACCCAGTATAGCCTTGAATGTAGGGTCCATGTCGAGGACATGGAATTCCGTAGGAATTGCCATGGGGCCTAGTTCTGCCTTCAGAATAATCATCCCCTGCGGCGGCCTTTTGCTATTGTCATAAGCCGTGATTCCTCGTTGACCCCACACAACTGAAGAGTGCTCATGGAGATCACATTTATGGATGCACCCGTGTCCACAAGACACGGGTTTATGGATACCCCATTAATTTTTATTGAAATGCACAATGCATATTTCCGAGCTTCCTTGGGAGCGAGCTCGTAGTTGTGGAACATGATGGCCGATTGTGTGTCTGTTGGGGTCACGACGGTCGAAATCTTCTCCACGGGGAGGTCTTCATTAACCATGACTCTTTGAAGGTACTCCATTAAGGCTGCCTGGTGGGATGTGGATCTTTGAAGAAGCTCCAGGATGGAGATCCGAGCAGGCGTCTTGTCCAAATGTTTTGGCTGCGAATGTTTTCTTAGACCTAGATCTTCGAAGGTTTCTTTTCTTATTCCTGGGTCGCCTTCTGCTGGGGACGAAGGGGGATGGCATCCACTGCCGTTTCCTCGGGATCTTGGCGGATCTGGACAGAGTGGGACACTACGCGTGGGGAGCGGCTCTGCTTGCCCATTTGATTGCTGATCTCTCCCAGACTTCGGAGAAGGAGATGACAGTCAGCGGCTTCGCACCTTTCCTCCAGGTACACATTTTATTTATGCATTCCCACAGTTAAATATGCAATTATTGTACTAATGATGTATGATGGATGCAGGTGTGGAGCTATTACTATTTCCTGATGGGGAGGGCTAGGCATGGGAACAGGAGGGCCGTGCCTCTGGCGCGGCGGTGGAGGCCGGTCGTGGTTGCAGCACCCCACGGCTACTAGCTGGCATCACTTCGTCGGGAGCTGAGCGAGTATCCCGAGGCCATGGTATGATGCGTATGATTTTTTTGTGTTTATGCATGTGACTGAATGGTAACTAACATGATGTATGTATGGTGATGCAGGTGGTGTGGAGACCCTACCTGGGCATGGGCGACGCTGGCCAGCCTTGGGTTGTAGCGGGTCTTCCTCGTTTCAGGCAGGACGTGTGGGTCCATTGCCTGAACGAGATCGAGCCGCTTCGGCTGAGGCTGGTTATGAGGACGTTGGGGCTGGCCCAGGAGTGGGTTGATGTAGAAGAGCCGGCCCGCATTGGGCGGAAGACCAAGGGGAAGGCGAAGGTTGTGGACTGGCGTACACGCTTCCCAGCACAGTACCAGGACTGGCAGCAGGGCGGGGTCCCAGTGGTGTCCCATGTACAGGACAGTACTGATTACCTGAGACGGTACCGGGCCACGTATGGGGACCGCCTCTTCCTTGATGGTATGGCAGGGGGTAAGTGAAATGAGAATGCTTCACTCTTTTATATGTATATGCATGTGGTACTAACTTACGTGCAATGCAGGATGCTCGTGATACCATGATCGCCGACCTGCGGGCCCAGTTGGCGGACGCCAGGCGACAGTTGGTGGCCATCCGACAGGAGTTGGAGATCCTGGTGAGTTTATGCGATGCATTTTTTTTATGATCTGGATTTTTGATACTTGGCCTCTAACTGTCATTCGCTCTGTGTTTCAGCGGGCCCACCAGACAGCGGCAGCCGGGATGGCTGGTGGAGCGGGTTCCAGTTCGCGGGGCCCTCCTCCGGAGGTTTCTGCCCTCCAGGAGCAGCTGGCGTATGCGGTGGCTCGGGCTGAGGAGGCCGAGCGTGACCGCGAGGCTCGAGTGAGCGTTTGCCTGACCTCGACTCTCCTTCTGGCTGCCCTCCTTCTATCACTGTTGTTCTCTTATGGTGCATGCGTGCTTTGACAGGTGGCCGAGATCCGAGAGGCCCTGGCGCGTGCTGTTCGAGCTGAGCAGGAGCGCGATGCCCGGGTGGCAGAGCGCGACGCCCGGATTGCGGAGCTAGAGGAGGAGCGGCGATGGGAGGCTGAGGAGCTTCCTCGCGACGTAGTGGATCTGCGGATCGCCCTCGAGCTGTCGAGGAGAGAGGCGATGAGGGAGAGAGAGGAGAGGGAGAGGGATAGGGAGAGCGTGGAGAGAGAGAGGGAGAGGGATAGGGAGAGAGAGAGGGAGGAGCGACAGCGGGATCAGAACGAGAGGAGGGCTCTAGAGGCCCAGCTGCTGGAGCTCCGATTGAGTCTCGGCACGGCGGAGGGGAGGCTTCGGGAGAGCGAGGAGCGGTACCAGAGGGCGAAGGAACGCGGGGCGCGACTTTCTTTCGGCCCCTGGCGATCACATCTTATTTTCGAGGCCGCGGCGAGTCACTTCCCCAATGGCCGTTTAAATTTCCGTTCTTATATTCTCTTTATACTCTGTTATATTCTGCTCATGTTCTCGAGGCCGCGGCGAGTCACTTCCCCAATGGCCGTTTAAATTCCCGTTCTTATATGTTATATTCTTATCTATTCGTGCTCTCGAGGCCGCGGCGAGTCACTTCCCCAATGGCCGTTTAAATTCACGTTCTTATACGTTATATTCTTATCTGTTTGTGTTCTCGAGGCCGCGGCGAGTCACTTCCCCAATGGCCGTTTAAATTCCCGCTCTTTGTATTCTCTCTATATTCTGTCATCTTATTATCTGCTCATATTCTCGACGCCGCGGCGACTCACTTCTCCAATGGCCGTTTCAATTCTTGTTATTTAATTTTTGCACCATTCCTGTCCCCCCGAGGCCGCGGCGAGTCACTTCCCGCTATGACCGTTTAACTCCCATATTTTGCTATATCACACTTGTCCCGCTAGCCCCGCCGGAGCAATCTCCCGTGGTGGCCCCTTCTCTCTCTTCTCTTATTTCTGTGTTGCAGCAAACAAAACAAACAAAAAAAAAGAAGGAGCCCGCGCGCTCCGCGTCCTCTCCGCTCTTCCATACAGTGAGAAGGGTGATGTGTACAAACAACTCTCTAACTCTCACCATCACCCTCCTGGTCATCTCTCTCCTCCCTCCTCCGCCGGGGATCCCTAGGGGGCCTCTGCGAACCCTGAGAAGCTGTGCTCGCCTCGCCCTGCGGTGGCACTCCAGCCTCGAAGGCGCGACGACGCTCCTCGGCCGAAGAAACCAGATAGCTGCCCATGGAAAAAGAACCAGACTGATGAAGTCGCGCCCCGCGTTCCTTCGCCCTCCGGTACCGCTCCTCGCTCTTCCGAAGCCTCCCCTCCGCCGTGCCGAGACTCAATCGGAGCTCCAGCAGCTGGGCCTCTAGAGCATTCTTCTCGGTCTGATCCCGCTATCGCTCCTCCCTCTCTCTCTCCCTATCCCTCTCTCTCTCCACGCTCTCCCTATCCCTCTCCCTCTCCTCTCTCTCCCTCATCGCCTCTCTCCTCGACAGCTCGAGGGCGATCCGCAGATCCACTACGTCGCGAGGAAGCTCCTCAGCCTCCCGTCGCCGCTCCTCCTCTAGCTCCGCAATCCGGGCGTCGCGCTCTACCACCCGGGCATCGCGCTCCTGCTCAGCTCGAACAGCACGCGCCAGGGCCTCTCGGATCTCGGCCACCTGTCAAAGCACGCATGCACCATAAGAGAACAACAGTGATAGAAGGAGGGCAGCCAGAAGGAGAGTCGAGGTCAGGCAAACGCTCACTACGAAGAAAAGGAAAGAATTGGCTTATTGGATGTGCCGATGGTGAAATCCGGCGGAGCTCCGGCAGCGTGGGGATGACGTGGAAGCGCGGTGGATGAAGACGACCTTCCTCTCGCGAGCGTGAGCACCCGAGAAGCCGGCAGAACCTCCACCTACAAATGAACCCACGGGTTAGAAAATGACTCCGTAGCCTCTGGGCTCCGGCAGCCTATCGGATCACTTCTAAGCTCCCCCAGAACTGAGGGGGTGGGCCTCTATTTATAGAGCTCCGGAGGGTGGAGGCGTCCAGGACCCTGGACACCTCCATCAGGGCCGAATTAATATTTTATTCTATTTTTATATATTTTTTTTGGAATAATTTTGTGGGGGCGTCCAGGGTCCCGGACGCCTCTAACAGGTCCACCGAAAACCGACGACGGCCGCACGCGGTTTGGCACAACGCGTGGTTTTGTGAGCGGCGCCTCGTGATTCAGAAATGGGCGCGTCCAGTTGACTGGACGTCTCTATAATTTGGCTTTTTTCACACACGACAAACCGTCGTTCGGTGGGCGGCACCCGTGAGAGAGTTGATGGAGGCGTCCAGGGGCCTGGACGCCTCCAAAATATATTATTTTATTTTTTTATTTGTCTTTTGTGCCAAGGCTGGCATTTTGATTTTTTTATAATTGTTTTATGGAGGCGTCCAGGGACCTGGACGCCCCCATTAACATATATATTTTTTATTTATTTTTTTTGTTTTTTATGCCAACTGGCATTTTGCACACATTTTTTTATTTTTGTTTTTATGGAGGCGTCCAGGGCCCTGGACGCCTCCATTAATATATATATTTTTTATTTGGTTTGGGCCCTGAGAAAATAAAATAAATTAAATTAAAAACATGGGGGCGTCCAGGGGCCTGGACGCCCCCATTAAGACCCACCCGGGTCCTCAAATCAGGCATCGGCGGCCGCCCGTCAGACACCCTTCCTGATTCCGGAACCTCCTGATGCGTCTGACTGGTGTTGACGCCGTCCGAATGCCGTGACGGGACGATTCCGAATGCCGAAAAGGGCAGATGAAGACCCAAGAAAAGGAAGCACTCGAGTGATTTAAAATGCGCAAGACGTTGCGGGGCGTCGTATAGTAATATGAGACTTTCTCAGGAGGCGCCAAGAATGGCGTGTCTATAGCTGCCCCGCCTTGGCGTCTGCTTTGCAAGGGAGCGACACGTAGTGGAATGGTATCGAAGTGGAGTGAAACTACTCTGAGAAGCATTATCAGTCCCCGGCAAGGGAAGAAGTGAAGCCGCGGAGAGCGGTCTTTGCCAGATTGGTCTTTCCAGGGAGGCCATCGAGAAGAACAACAAGAAGAGGTAGAGACCTAAGAGTTTATACCTGCAATATGGCAGGGGTATCTAGTCGGTACGGGGCTCTACCAACCGAGCCCGAAGAAGTAGCCAGGCTTGCCACAAGGCCAGGACCTCTTACCAGAAGAGGGAGAGCGGCAGCTGAAAAGACACAAGTCCACACTGGAGGAGCTAACTATGAGGAACCTTCAACATCCTTGGCTGCCAATGTTATTACAGAAGGCACGGCGGGAGAACCATCCACTTCATCCGAAGGGGTGCCGATCGAAGAAAGGGGGGGCACCCCTAGCCTTCCCATGAACGACCCCGCGGTATTGCACATGATGCAACAATATCAACGGGAGATCGAATTGTTGAAGAAACAACTGACTGAAAGAGCCGCTCAGCCCTCAACATCCGGGCAGACTGAAGCATTACCAGAGACCCCTGGGGGCAACGGGCAGGCCTCGGAAGCTTCTCCACAGGCGACGGTGTCTCCCCCAATACCTACCTACACTGGAGGCGTACCCCTGCATCAGCCACAACATGTCACACCGGCCCCGCCACCGAACCTGCCATTCCAAGGGTCCACTATTGCACCTCAGGCGACAGTGTTGACAACACCGCTGATGCAACCGGCCCATTTCTATCCAAACCCGGTTGACCCGGCAACAGTGAGCAGACTAATGCTTGAACAAATGATAGATATGAAGCTGGCGGAGAGGAGCGATGGTGATCACACGCCATTCGACGTATACCGGGTACCTTACCCGGCACACTATGCTGCAAAGAGGCTGCCAGCCGGCATTACCAAGCCGCCGAAGTTTGAGAAATTTAATGGGCAAGGGTCTCCCAGGGAGCACATTGCCTATTATGTGAATGTTATGGGGGATCTAGCTGCGGATGAAGCTTATCTTCTCAAGTTCTTTGGCTCGACACTTACCGGGCTCGCTTTCGAGTGGTATTCGAGCTTGCTCGCCGGGTCCATTGCAGACTGGCCTGATATGCAGAAGAAATTCAAGGAAAGATTCTACATAGCTGAGCGGGAGGTGACCGTGGCAGAGCTTTACGCCACGAGACAGAGAAATGAGGAGTCGGCACTCGACTACATAAAGAGATGGAGGAACCTCAGCATGAGGTGTAAACGTCCCCCGCATCAGGAGGACGCAGTGCAGATCTGTAAACAGAATCTGAAGAAGGAGATCCTTGAGAGGATGATCGGTGCTGAGGTGAGGTCGTTCGACCGTCTGAACAACATAGTGGCAGAGATCGAAGCATTCCTTGCTCGATACTCTTCTGCTCCAGCTGCATCAAGTCAGAGGGTCCGGCAGGCCGAGAGAAGGCCAACACCGCCAGAAGTTCATACACTGGACTTCGAAGCTTTCGAGAAACAGAAAGAGAAAGCCAATGAGATGTCCAACACCTCCACTGAACGGCGAGAAGGTCCCTCCCTGCGGGAGAAGATGAGGAACAAATTGTATTCCTTTCCTCGAGACAAAGCCCGAGTCCTATTTGAATGGGCCACCAGGTACAACAAGATCACATTGCCAGATCCAAAGAGGCCTGGTGACTTGAAGAAGAAGGATGATCCTCGTTTCTGCCCATACCATCAGATGCTTGGGCATACCATTGAGGATTGCTACATCTTCAAGGATGTCATTGAGTCCTTGATCAAGAAGGGAGAGCTGGACATGGGGGAGCTCAGAGTGGATCCTCCGCAGCCGCACGAGATGCCGAGCCTTGGCACCACTGTCAACATGGTATCTTTATACCAACAGCTGCCTGAAGAATGGGCGGAGTCCAGTACGCAGGCCACTTATCAAGCCTTCGTCATGGCGCCAGCTCATGATCAAGGAGGTTGGCAAGCCGCGCCAACGAAGAACAGAAGAAGAAGACAAGCTCCTCGGCCCACTCCAGAGGTTCGCATAAGGGGTGTTACATCCCAACCGGCACCGCCACCAGTGACACCTGTTTTGCATGACACAGCCCCCCGGCTCGTTATGAGACGGCCCACTCACAACAAGAAGAAACACATCCCGATGCGGGTGCACAAGGAAACCAGCCCTGCGGTTGAAAGACTCCAGGCTATTATTGATGGGCTTGAAGATTATGAACAGCCCGAGATCCAGCCTATGGAGTTGAAGGAGTATGTCCCTTGGGAGGAGTTCGAGTCACTCGAACTAGCTCCAGAAGCGGAAGCCGAGACGAAAGAAGAGCCTCTCTTATGGGGTGAGCTTCCCCAAGAGCAATTGCCAGCCACTGAAGAGAAAAAGAAAAAGAAGAAGAGAAGACCTAGAAACAAGAAGAAGAGCGGGGTGGTCCTCGCTTGCAACACCCTCTCAACATTACATGACACAGCCCTCTCCCTGAGAGAGGAAGAGCAAGAAGTACCCGTCGAGCCGTCAGAGGTGAATCAAGCTGAAGCATCCACCTCCCAACATGCCACCAGGTCGGGAAGGAAGTGGGGACGCCCTCCTCAGGCCAACCACAACATCCTGCTTTGGGGAGAACAACCATATCACATCCCCGAGCCTAGGGTCCAAGGCATGGAGATCCCCCCTCCATCGGGCCTCTACCCCGGAGAACCAAGTGGCCAGAGTGCCCCGTCATTCATTGAATATCTTACAACTCAGAGGGGAGGGCAGTCATGCCCCCGCGAGTCCCGACAGACCCAAGGGGCAGGCAGCCCCTCGGCTCCGTCTGTAGCAATCCCTCCTCGGCCAAGGGAAGAGCCCGACAACATCCCAAATCTTGTCGAGTTCTTGCAAGAAAAGGAAGTGACCCAGCAGGCCCCACAAGCTCAAGCGGCATCCGACCCAGTGGAGGAGGCACCCGTTGAGCCGACTCCCCAGGCCCAGACTGGGGGCAGGCGCAGTAGAGCCGAAGAAATGAAGTTGCTCGAAGTCCGAGCTAGCAATAGAATAGTCAAACACCTGAAGAAGATCCCAGCCAGGTTTACCGTCTGGGAAATCCTATCCTTAGATGAAGAAACACGGCAAGCTGTCATCGCCGCACTCCAGACACCAGCATATGTTGAAGCCTGCCTTGCAGAAATGTCACCTGAGGTACCTGTGGCCTTCACTGAAGAGGACATGCTTTTACCAACCTACAGTCACAACAGGCCACTCTACATGAAGGGGCAGCTAAATGGGCATCCCATCAATAGAGTCTTGATCGACCCTGGGGCAGCAGTGAACATACTCCCCTACCGGGTGTATCAGAAGCATTACTTTGACGTACACCTGGTTGAGGTCAGGAACGTCAAGATTGCCGGCTTCAACCAGAAGTGCGAAGTCCCTATGGGGGTCGCAGAGTTCAACCTCTCCCTCGGTGACTTCACCACCAAGGTCCAATTCCATGTGATCAACTCCAACACCTCTTACAAGGCGTTGCTCGGCCGACCTTGGCTACATCAAAATAGGGTGGTACCATCCACTCTGCATCAATGCATCAAGTACCCCGGCAATGGGAAAGAGGAGAGAATCTTCGCCGACCTCCATCCTTTCGAAGTGTTTGAATGTCACTTGTCGGATGCTAATCTTTATTTGGAAAAGCCGAAGCAAGCCTCCCAAGCTACTCAAGACAAAGGAAAGAAAAAGGCAGAGCTTGACAGCTGGTTCCCTCCACCACCGCCTGGCTATGTGGCTCCCCCTCAGGTGTCATTCGTTTCTGAAGCAGAAGGGGTATTCCGGGCCACCTACCTTCCCATCTACCCCACACCGGGAACACCATACCTTGAAGACTTGCTGGAAGACATCCGGGTCCCTTCCGGGGTCATCAAGCCTCTTGCAGAAGCTGATTGCCAGGTGGCTGAACCGTTAAGGACCTTCGAGGTGCCCAACCCCGCGGGTCTGCCCACCATCTTTTATGTGGCCAAGGAGCACCCGGTCAAGGGGGATGATGATTGTAGACTCCCCGATGAGCTGTACGACCCACTCGTCCCAATAATGGGACTTCCTGACACAGCCGGTCCTGTGGTCAAGATGGCCAGAAAGCAAGGGATCCCCTTCTGCCAGCTCTCCAGTCGGAAAGAAATGTTCAAGAAAATGTGGAACCCGCCAAACCTGGACCGGCGGTTGTTGCAAATCACCCGACATCCAGGATTGGGTTTTTCACTAGAAGATTCCTATGAAGCTGATGTGATATCAGTCTCGGCTCTAGGCTGCAATAGCCACGCAGGCACTGCAGGCCCATGGCAGGATAAAGGCCGTCAGCACCTTATGCCTTCGGGCAACGAAGAACAAGATGAAGAAATATTCCTATGGAATCCACCTCCCTGCAGGAATAAGGGAAAAACCCAGTCCTCCTCCGGGGGACCAATCCCGAATGACCACAGCAGCGGGGTGCCATCGCCCTCGTCTGACACTGACCCAAAGGATGGTGAAGTGGGCCAAGCCCCGAACCTCACTCGGTGCGACTCTACCCTACTCGCCCTATACTGCAGGCAACAGCGAGAGATCGAAATGCTGAATGTTCGCTTGGCCGAAATGACTGTACTCATTAGAGGCATCCTCTGTCGACAAAGCATCGGCGCGCACCGGTCCCCGAACACCATCCCAAACGCCCCCGGGCATCTGAAAGGGGAGGCTAGGGATGTAGCTGCTTCCCTGGTCAGGCGATCAGTCGAGCGAAGCCCCACGTTGCGGGAGAAGATGCAAAGACCCTACTCTTTCCCAAGGAATAAAACCCGAGGGATTTTTGAATGGGCCTGCTACTATGGCAAGGTCTCCCTCCCAAGGTCAAAGAGGCCGCAAGATGCTCGCAAAAGCGGTGACCCCTCGTTCTGCCCCTATCACCAAATACTGGGCCACTCCATCGAAGACTGCTACGTCTTCAAGGACATTGCTCAAGACCTGATTGAGAGAGATGAGCTCAGAATGGGAGATTATGTGGTCGCTCCGCCACGCCCCCATGTGGCAGGCGGCCATGAAAGAAGTGTTTACATGGTGACAGTTCAGCACCAGATTTTTGAAGATGCAGCTGAGAATGGGCGGCCCCAGCCACCAGCAAAGCAACAGCCCCTAGTATGGCAATCAATCACCTTAGCCCCTGCAAGAGCCATCTATGACAATTACAAAGAAGATCCCGAAGAAGTCCTTTACTTCTCCACACAAGAGAGCCCCCCAGAGCCGCACACAGCAAGCCAAATAGAGGGGGAAACAAGCAAAACCTCGTTACCCAATGAGGTAGAGCAAGAAAACACCTATGGTGTCCTTGAAGCAGAAGATGGTGAAGATAAGGATTTCGTTGACCTGCTACCAGCGCCTCCAGAATTTGAAGATGGCGGCCAGGCCACAGTGGATGAGCTCATTGAAATTAATCTAGGCACAGAAAGTGACCCCAGGCCGACCTTTCTGAGTGCCCTTCTTCCTCCACAGGAGGGGGGACAATATGTAAAGTTGCTACAAGAATTCCGGGACTGTTTCGCCTGGAACTATAAAGAGATGCCCGGTCTGAGTCCCGGCGTGACTCAACATATTCTGGCTATTGATCCCAAGGTGGAGCCGGTGAAGCAGCCCCCCAGGCGTATGAGGCCAGAGCTGATAAAACTGATTTGTAAAGAAGTCGACAGGCTCATAGATGTCGATTTTGTAGCTGAAAACCAATACACTACTTGGTTGGCCAACATTGTGCCGGTGAAGAAGAAGAACGGACAGATCAGGATCTGCGTGGACTTCCGCGACCTGAATAAAGCTTGCCCAAAGGATGACTTTCCGGTGCCCGTCACTGAAGTGATGATTGATGCAACTACCGGCCATGAGGCCTTGTCTTTCATGGACGGGTCGTCCGGCTATAATCAGATATGGATAGCTGAACATGACCGAATTCATACGGCCTTCCGGTCACCTAAAGGGATATTCCACTACAAAAGGATGCCCTTCGGCCTCAAGAACGCTGGCGCCACTTACCAACGGGCGATGACCAAGATATTCGACGAACTGCTATATAGCAAAGTCGAATGCTACATCGATGATCTGGTCGTCAAGACAAAGAAAAGGGGGGATCACCTGAATGACCTTAGAGTCATCTTTGAGAGACTCCGGCAGTACGAGCTGAAAATGAACCCAATGAAGTGTGCCTTCGGCGTCTCTAGTGGAAAGTTTCTCGGCTTCATTGTCCGATATAGGGGGATCGAGATCGACCCCTTTAAAATAAAAGCCATTCAGGAGCTACCTCCTCCGGAGAATTTGGGAGAGTTAAGGTCCCTGCAAGGTCGGCTAGCCTACATCCGAAGATTTATCTCCAATTTGTCGGGGCGCTGTCAACCATTCCACAAATTAATGATGAAGAATGCACCTTTCAACTGGAACCATGAATGTCAGAAGGCCTTTGATCGGCTAAAGGATTACTTAAAGACCCCGCCTGTGCTGGGGGCACCTGTCAAGGGGAGGCCACTTATTCTATATATAGCTGCCACTGAATGTTCACTGGGGGCAATGCTCGCCCAGAACAATGATGAGGGGAAGGAGCAAGCTCTTTATTACCTTAGCCGAAGACTAATGGGGGCAGAAACAAAATACACCCCGATTGAGAAGGTTTGTCTCGCCTTGGTCTTCGCAGTCAAGAAGTTGAGGCATTACATGCTCTCGCATGAAGTGAGTTTAATCTCTAAGGCTGACCCAGTCAAGCACATTCTCTCCCAGCCAGTCCTGAAGGGACGTCTCGGTAAGTGGGCCGTACTGTTAATGGAATTTGACATCATCTACGTGCCTCAGAAGGCCGTTAAGGGTCAAGCCATGGCCGATTTCTTTGCAGCACACCCTGTGCCTGAAAATTCCCCACTGGCCACAGAGTTGCCTGAAGATGAAACACTTGAAGTGGACCAAGCCCAACTGATCGCCTGGCAGCTGCACTTTGATGGAGCTTCGAGAACAGAAACAACCCCGTCTGGGCACACAAAAGTACGGGCCGGGGCCGGCATCGTCCTTAAATCCCCTGAGGGAGAAGTATTGCACACATCCTGCTCCATTAGCAAACCCTGCACAAACAATGAGGCAGAATATGAAGCTCTGATCATTGGTCTCCAAGTCGCTTTACAGATGGAGATTAAAATATTACATGTGTTTGGCGATTCATTGCTGGTCGTCAAGCAGGTCCAGGGACAGTTTGACGTCCGAAAACCCGAGTTACTCCCTTACTACACTAAGGCGAAACGGCTCATGCAGCAGTTTTACCTCATTGAGATAGGCCACGTTGCCAGAGGAGAGAATGCACAAGCTGATGCACTGGCAAAATTGGCAAGTTCATTGGCAGTCCCGCCAGATGGATCCCTCAACATCCGGGTGGTGAATCAACGCCAAGTGCCTAGCATGATAGAAGGGCCAGAAGAAGAAGAGCTCGAGGTCGCCACAGCGGAAGCCATCAACCTACCCGACTGGAGGGACCCCCTTTTGCAGTGGTTTAAATATCAGCAGCTGCCCAGGAAAAGGGAAGAGAAGATCAAGTTAATCAGAATAAAGGACTCTTACGAGGTCCGGAACGGGATCCTATTCCGAATTATGGCAGACGCCAAAAGGAAGGTGCTCCTCCGATGTTTATCCACTGAAGAAGCTTGGAAAGTCATGAAAGAGGTTCACGCAGGAATAGCTGGTGCACATCAGGCATGACCGAAAATGAAAATTGAAATAAAGAAGCTCGGCTACTATTGGCCGACAATGTTCGACGACTGCTGCAAGTATGCCAAGTCTTGTCAAAAATGCCAGGAGCACGTGACGGTACCCAGGAGACCGCCTGTGCCCTTGCATCCAACACTGCCCAGCTGGCCCTTTGCCCAATGGGGAACAGACGTTGTGGGTCCACTACCCGCATCATCAGCTGGGTGCAAGTACATCCTGGCCGCAACTGATTACTTCTCCCGCTGGGCGGAGGCTGTTGCTTTGAAAGAAGTGACCGGGGAGATCGTCACCAGATTTGTCCGTCGCAACATCATATTCCGGTTTGGCACTCCGAACCGAATTATCTCAGACAATGGAAGTCACTTCCGCAACCAGAAGGTCTACCGGCTGGCAGGAAAGTACAAGATCGACTGGAGGATGTCGACCCCCTACAACCCACAGGCCAATGGCTTGGCTGAAGCTTTCAATAAGACTCTTTGCACTCTCCTGTCCAAAATTGTTAGTTCTAACAAGAGAGACTGGGAAGAGAAAATGTACGAGGCCCTGTGGGCATATCGAACTGTGTACAAAACTCCGACGGGTTGTTCACCCTTTTCCCTGGTATTTGGCTCAGAGGCAATTGTCCCTATCGAGCTGGAAATACCCTCCCTCCGGGTCGCAGTCCAACACGGGTTAGTCCGGGAAGAGCAGACAAATGTCGAGCGAAGGCTCGAAGAGCTCTCCAACTTGGAGGGAAAAAGGCTCCAAGCCCAGCAGAACATCCAGGTCTATCAGGCCCGGATAGCTCGCGCCTTCGACAAGCTTGTCAAGGAACGCGAATTCAAGAAGGGCGACCTTGTTATGGTGAAGAGAAGAGAAGTCATGGCTTCCAACCCCAAGGGCAAGCTGAATGAGAATTGGCTTGGACCCTATGTGATCCAGAAAGTCTACGAGGGCGGAGCGTATGTAATCGTCGACCATCGGGGGGAGGTCCAGTTCCCGCCCCTTAATGGTAGACATCTGAGGTTGTACCATGCTCCGATTCCCCCATTCGAGGAATAATGTTTTTTTTCCGCCCTGTCCCGGGCAAATTTGCATTACTATTGTCCAGATGGATTGGGCACTATTTATCTAGCATGTCAAAAAAAAAGAAAAAAATGTTTAAAAAAAAAGAGAAAAAGAAAGAAAAAGAAAAAAAAAGAAAAAAAAAGAAAGAGGAAAAAGGGGGGGAGGAATCGGTCTCCCTTCGTTAACACTCACTCTTATCTCCAAAAATATTTCAATAGACGAATCGACCATGTCAGCCTCTGACATCCTGTCGGCACTGACGAACAACACCCCACCCGAACCTTTCATTCGAGATCGGGGAATCAACATTTTCTCCTTGCGTTGGCACTAGCCCGTACCAACGAATATTTCAATAGACTAATCAGCCCTGTCAGCTCTTGACATCCTGTCGGCACTGACGAAGAACACCCCACCTGAACCTTCCGTCCAGGGTTGGGGAATAAACCTTTGCTCCTTGCGTTGGCACCAGCCCCCGCACCAACGAAAATACCAAGAGACAAACGAACCACGTCGGTCTCCGACTCTTCGTCGGCATCGATGAATAAACCAGTGGCCCAGACCTTTCGTCTGGTTCCATGAACGAAAAGACCCTTGCTTTGGCACCAACCCCGTGCCGATGAATAAACCACGTCGGTCTCGGACACTCTGTCGACATCAACGAATAAACCAGTGGCCCGGACCTTTCGTCTGGTTCCATGAATGAAAAGACCCTTGCTTTGGCACCAACCCCATGTCAATGAACGAACCACGTCGGTCCCCGACTCCTCATCGGCATCGATGAATAAACCAGTGGCCCAGACCTTTCGTCTGGTTCCATGAACAAAAAGACCTTTTGCTTCGGCACTAACCCCATGCCGATGAACAAACCACGTCGGTCTCCGACTCCCTGTCGGCATCGATAAACGAACCAGTGGCCTGGACCTTCCGTCTGGTGCCATGAATAAAATACCCTAGCTTTGGTACTAACCCCCCCGTCAATGAATAAACCACCTCAATATTACAACTCCAGTCCCACAGACGAATAGACCCTTGGCTTGGACCTTCCGCCTAAGTCGATGAACAAAGAAAGAAAACACCTTTGCTTGGCTCGGATCTTTCATCCGAGTCGATGAACAAAAAAAAAAAACAACCCTCCTTGCTTGGCTCGGACCTCCCGTCCCAGTCAATGAACAAAAAAAAAAAGAAGAACCTTCTTGCTTGGCTCGGACCTTCCGTCCAAGTCGATGAACAAAAAGAACCCTCTTGCTTGGCTCGGACCCTCCGTCCAAGTCGATGAACAAAAAAAAAAAGAACCTCCTTTGCTTGGCTCGGATCTTTCATCCAAGTCGATGAACAAAAAAAAGAACCTCCTTGCTTGGCTCGGACCTTCCGTCCCAGTCCATGAACATAAAGAAACCCCTCATTGCCTGGCTCGGACCATCCATCCTAGTCCATAAATAAAAGTGCATCCCACTACTCGGCTCGGACCCTCCGTCCGAGTCGGTGAATGAACAACTTTCCTGAGCCCAGCACGAGTCAACAACTCCCTCTTTGGGGTTGGCCTCGTCTAAGTTGTTTTGGGCCTTTTGCCTGAGATGACACATAGACCCTTTATTCTCGCTTCGGTATTCACCCCATGCCGATGACTAAACCCCCACTCTGACATCTCAGTCCGCGTGCATATGTGGCGAAGCGATCCCCTCATCCCTTCGCTGAAGGAGTGAGCGCTTTCCCGTGAATTTGCACCGGACCAGCATCCCAGTGGCTCTGAAGAATAGACGTCATGTTGAAGAACTCTACACTCGCGGGCCCCGCGCACTCATCCCTCGCTTGCGCCGCCCGTGAGTGGGGGGCATTTGTGGACGCCAAAAAATGACGATGATGGTGATGGCGACATTCGCGTCTACACATTAGAGCGCGAGTCGAAGACAGAAATGCCGAATAAACCTCATGCCTCGCCCGATCAGGACGAGAACTCACTTGGTGGTCCGCTATCCGCTAAGGAAGCCCCCTAAGCAGAAGATACAGCTACAAGGCTCCGACCAGCCATGCCGAGAGCTGAATCAGAGAAGAGTCGGGAACTCCGGCACAGTCTCGGCATGCACCGAAAGTCACGCAGAATCTGGGACCGAGTCCCAGAGGCTACAAACGGAATATTATAGAGGTCACACATCGCAACCGGAGCATGCCGGGAATGTCAACATTCATAACAAACAGCCTCGACTTTGGAAAGAATCCGTTCCGTGCTTAAAACGGCGCGGGAGGGCCTTAAAGCGGCACGCCTTAAAACGGCGTGCCCCCTTGCTAAACGGCGCGCCCCCTTGCTAAAACGGCATGGCCAAACCGGCGCGCCCCTCTCCCTTGAATGGCCCAATTCCGGCGCGCCCTCTCCCCTTGTTTAAACCGTTAAAACGGCGCCACCTTTTGTATGCTATTACGGCATGGCCAGTTTGAAGGCCAAAAAGCATAATACGGCATGCCAATTACACTTGAGTTTAAACCGGCGTGGTCACTATTCCCCCCCACGCCGTTTTAACCCCTCATCATGTTCTCTGAAGCATTTCTACGGCGCGCTACTTTTGGACAAGCCATCACCATATGCTCTTCTTAAAACGGCGCGTCGAATGAAATGAGTTTAACCTCATCCTGTCCCGTCTGCCGACCGATACTCTGTTCTGCATAAATGAGATGCACAGAACATTCAATGCCCCTGGTTCTGTCTCAACCTCCGTTCGACAGCACAGAAGCTTACTGGTGAAGCAACCCCCAGCAAATCTACGAACATCCCATCCTCGGACGAGTAGCAGCGTACGGGACGAATCAACGGCGTCCAGCACAACGAGTCGACTCCTGACTTCGTTGCGGACGAGGTGGAATTGGCAGGGACGCTCCCAGGCCGGCTGATATATATAGGGCAGCATTGCGAAGCAAAAAAGAGGGGGATGATCAAGAGAAGAAGGGAACAGAAGAAGAGAGAAAAGAAAAGAGAGAAGGGAGGAGAAGGAGCTACTGGCATCTGAGAGCTCCACGGTTCTGGGCTGAAGAAAAGAGAAAGAGGTAGGGGGCGAGAGTGAGAGGTGAGTTGGAGGGGGAGAAGCCAATGCTTCCCTCTCCCTCCTCCGTCTAATGCATCTCTCTTTCTCTCCATCGAATGTATTTTCCCTTTTTGGTTTGTAACGCCTTCTCTTCTATTTTATCTGTATCAAGTTTCCTTCCCCGTTGTGTGGGTGAATAAAAGAAGAAAAGCTATTCTTGCAACTCTTGTGTTCTCCGTTCCATTCCCTGCTCCGTTTGCTCTTTCTCAAATCATCCCGGGCCCTTGAGGGCTGCCTTTCCATGGCATGACCCAAAAAGGTATCCACTGTCGGATGAACATTTATGGCCCTTGTGGCAAATACATGTCCCTATTGAAGATTCCTCACCCGTGAGCCGTGGTCGTTCTTGTAGGCTGGCCCTCGAACGTTCCATACTCACATCTGGGTTCGGACCGCCGTGAGGCCGCTCCGCATTTTGAGAGTCTACCCGGGAGTAATCCGTGTGGTGACTTTCGCTCATCTCTGGCAAGCCCCCGGTCTAGGGGAGGTGCTGCCCGATTTTCGCCAGGGCTAAGAACGCTCAACAACAGGTGAACGAGTTGAACTAATGAAAAATGAAGTGAGGCCTCTGTGAGCAAACTGCTTGAATAAAACTCTTAGACGTTCATACTGTTTCATCATAATAAACGGTTAAAGTGGTTAAAACTCTTAAAACCTCCTCATTACCAGCTTGATTTATCAGCAGAACGGGCAAATCAATCCTTGAATCAATCCACGGGTGAAAGGAAGGGGAAACGCAGTAACAGAGCTCTGAAACACCCCCATATGGCTATCCCGGTGCGGGTTAAAACGGCGTGGTCATTGTTCCACCGCGCCGCTTCAACCCTCCTCACAAACCTCCCCATCTCTTTCTCTAGATGCTAAACGGCGCGCCCCAATCTCTCCTTGCCCTCCATATCCGGCGCGCCCCATTTCCCCCCCTATTGAACGTTAAAACGGCGCGCCCCCAATCTCCCCATTCAACATTAAAACGGCGCGCCCATCTCCATCTTACCGAAGCCCAAAAATGGCGCGCCCCATTTATCCCCTATTGAACCTTAAAACGGCGCGCCCCATTTCTCCTCTATTGAACCTTAAAACGGCGCGCCCCATTTCTCCCCTATTCACCTTAAAACGGCGCCCCATTTCCTCCTGTCAAGACCCTAAATCGGCGCCATATTCTTCCTTCCCAATTCCGGCGTGCTTCCTTAACAAAAGGGGGTAAATGGCTAGTAAAAAAAAAGGAATGGAAAGGTTCAAAGGGAAATACAAGAGATCAATGCCATTAATAAAAGAATGAACGAAAGGAGCTCCATCACCCGCGCCTTAATTGAATTTTTGTTCCGGGGGCGCTGCCCCCGGAAACCCCCGCAAGGGGCGCTGCCCCCTTGACCCCCGCGACCTGACCGCGCAGGTCGATCCGCGTGTGAGGGCGCACGTTAGTAAGCTCGGGCTATGCACTTAATAATTCACTCCCTCAGACTGGGTGCAAAGAGAAAACCGACGACGCCCTATGGTATCGGACGTGGTTTACGGAATTTCCGACATGGCCACAGTTCGAAATCATCTCCGGCCAACAGTCTATCAACTTGACCCGTTTCCACCGGGATCCAATTCCGTATTCTCATTAAACTTGCCTTGTTCGTGGCAGACATTCACGCGGTTTTGTCATCGTCTTTTATACTACAAGCACGGAGCTTCGTCCGAACATGAAGTGGCCCATGAGTGGCCGACATAGTCTGAACATTCACGTCCCAAGACGGGTTTCTAGCATAGTTCGTCTTTCACTATCCTCCTGCATTATTAGTATTCTCTTTAGGCCGTAGGGCCCTTATTCCCGGCAATCAATCAAGGGTGTTCCCCCGTATGGGGGATGTAAATAACGCCGTGACCTTTACGGCACGGCGGGTTTCGGTCCCGACACGAACCACACAATTGTCTGATTAGTCAGATCGAGCGCACCATGGGCTTCCACGAAGCCCGAATAAATCGTCACTTTGTGACTGGCACGCCCTCGCACTAAATAGAAGAATTAACCCCGACCAACAAACGAACGGATCCCCCCTCCGAATTTTAGTGCGTCCACAGGTCCCCATACGTGGCCCGGTACCGTCTCAGGTAATCAGTACTGTCCTGTACATGGGACACCACTGGGACCCCGCCCTGCTGCCAGTCTTGGTACTGTGCTGGGAAGCGCGTACGCCAGTCCACAACCTTCGCCTTCCCCTTGGTCTTCCGCGCAATGCGGGCCGGCTCTTCTACATCAACCCACTCTTGGGCCAGCCCCAACGTCCTCATAACCAGCCTCAGCCGAAGCGGCTCGATCTCGTTCAGGCAATGGACCCACACGTCCCGCCTGAAACGAGGAAGACCCGCTACAACCCAAGGCTGGCCAGCGTCGCCCATGCCCAGGTAGGGTCTCCACACCACCTGCATCACCATACATACATCATGTTAGTTACCATTCAGTCACATGAATAAACACAAAAAAAAAAATCATACACAACATACCATGGCCTCGGGATACTCGCTCAGCTCCCGACGAAGTGATGCCAGCTGGTAGCCGTGGGGTGCTGCAACCACAACCGGCCTCCACCGCCGCGCCAGAGGCACGGCCCTCCTGTTCCCATGCCTAGCCCTCCCCATCGGGAAATAGTAATAGCTCCACACCTGCATCCATCATACATCATTAGTACAATAATTGCATATTTAACTGTGGGAATGCATAAATAAAATGTGTACCTGGAGGAAAGGTGCGAAACCGCTGACTGTCGTCTCCTTCTCTGAAGTCTGGGAGAGATCAGCAATCAAATGGGCAAGCAGAGCCGCTCCCCATGCGTAGTGTCCCACTCTGTCCAGATCCGCCAAGATCCCGAGGAAACGGCAGTGGTCTTCCTCAGTTCCCAAGTTGACTTCTTTGGTGGATTCTTCTACGGCGGTTGACGGCTCGTCGAATCTCCTCATTCCACTAGCGTATGCATCCGCCGCATCCTCATATTCTTCACCCTCATCTTCAGTGGGGCGTTCTTCATCCGTGATCTCGTAGACTCCATACCCTTCATCAAATGCACAGTTGCCCTCACATTCTATTTCCGGTAGCTGGATGGGGTTTTCTAACAACTGGGGGATGGCAAGGAGGGCTTGACACCTGGCGGCTAAATCCACAAGGAATCGACGAGGGATCTGCCTACCCTTGGATTTCTTTCTAGGTACTACCCTTGGCCTATCATTCCTAGATTGACTGACCATATTTACAGAAGAAGAGGAAGACGAAGAGGATGGTGTAGAATGTACAGGAGAAGACCCCTCAGAGGAGGGATAGAAAAGGTTGCTCATCGGACCTTGGACGGGTGGTCCGCGAGGCGGTACGCACCCGTGGGAGATGTAGGAGGTTTCCTCAACGAAGATGTGTTGTTGGGGAGTTTAAAAATTGACGTTTTTTTTTTCGTTTTCATTTTTAATGACAAAGCAGTGAAAAGAGATTGCAGGAGAGAGGAAAGTGGTTATGGCTAGAGGATTGTGAGGCTCATAGAGCAGATCATGGTTGAAGACCTGGCGCGGGTTGAAAAGCCCGCGTAGGTATGTAAGCAAAGAAGGGGACCTGGGAAGATCATCAGCCAATTGTCTGGCCTAGGAAGAAGATATCAGCAAAGGCTGAGACGAGTGGATGGAGAAGATGGCGGCTAATGAGCCGTCGACGGCAATGTTGAGGACGGATGAAGATCCGTCGATGGCAGGGTCCTTCTGGCGAGGACGAGGATAGTTTGGAACCTTGGCAAGAGTGGTAATATTCTCTGGTATTTCGGAGGTCAATGGTGGTCCTTCAAGCTGCGGAGATGAGAACATCCTTTCCAGTGCAACGGAAATGTCCCGTATGTCGAACCATTTGTCCCACTCGCATTCCGGATCTTTGATCTTGCCTCTTTTGGTGATCCTCGGACATTTTTCAGCCAAATATACAGCATGTGATCCCCCATATGCTTCTCGTGGGTGATCTCCCATCTGAACAACGGGCCCTTTATTGAAGTGGTTTTATAGAGTCCACGTGAGGGGCTTCCAATCTGCCTTGAATGGTCCTTTGAAGCCTAGGCCAAACCTGCGGTTCGGCCTAATTTCCTTTGGCGGTTTGAGCATACCCTGTAACTGTGCGCCCAGACCTTTTCCTTGTTGATAGCCGATGTTCCTCATAATCTCCCAACCTTTGGAGTGAAAAGGGAGACATGATGTTGTGGTTGCCCTGACCGGCTCCTTTGGTGCTAGTGGAACATGAGATGGATCACGTACGTCCAGTAGTGACAATATGGGCCGATGAGACGGCCAAACAGAAGGCAGAGAGGTGTTGATAGCATCCACTGTGTGAAGGACAGGTGTACTGACCACTTTAATAATTCTCCCATTGTAAGGAAACTTCAGGCACTGATGGTTGGTGGAAGGCACAGCGTCCATGGCTTCGATGTAAGGGCGACCCAGTATAGCCTTGAATGTGGGGTCCATGTCGAGGACATGGAATTCTGTGGGAATTGCCATGGGGCCTAGTTCTGCCTTCAGAATAATCATTCCCTGCGGCGGCCTTTTGCTATTGTCATAAGCCGTGACCGTGATCGAGGAATGTCTTATTTGTTCCTTGTTGACCCCACACAACTGAAGAGTGCTCATGGAGATCACATTTATGGATGCACCCGTGTCCACAAGACACGGGTTTATGGATACCCCATTAATTTTTATTGAAATGCACAATGCATATTTCCGAGCTTCCTTGGGAGCGAGCTCGTAGTTGTGGAACATGATGGCCGGTTGTGTGTCTGTTGGGGTCAGGACGGTCGAAATCTTCTCCACGGGGAGGTCTTCATTAACCATGACTCTTTGAAGGTACTCCATTAAGGCTGCCTGGTGGGATGTGGATCTTTGAAGAAGCTCCAGGATGGAGATCCGAGCAGGCGTCTTGTCCAAATGTTTTAATAGATCATACTGTGTTCCAGGGATAGCTCTTTCTGGTTGTTCTGCACCATCCTTCTCTGGCTGAGATTGCTCGGGATTCTGACTGTTGTGGGGGAAAACTCTGTGGAAAATCCTTCCACTCCGGAGCACCATTGCCTGCGGCTTTTGTGCCTCTGTGGGGGTAGCAGTGGGTTTTAACAGGGGTTTGAGGGGTAGTAGTGGAGGAATGGTTGATGAAGCAGGGGTGATGACGGGAGCAGGGATTCTGATGAGGGGTTTGTTAGGTGGCGGCATGGTGGAGGTAGAGGGGATATTGCGCGGATTATGAAGGATAAGGGGTCTAGAAGGTGGCGGTGGAGACGAAGTAGGAGTGGGTAGGGCTTGAAGTGGGCAATGATTTTGAGGTGGGTGATGGTTAATGAGTGGTTTTGAAGGCATTAATGGTGATACGGTGGAGAAAGACGGGGTTATGTATGGTTGACGGATGATAAGGGGTTTCGAAGGCGTAGGGGTAAATGTGGTAGAGGTGGATGGTAAAGTGGGGGAGTGAGAGAAGATGAGAGGGTGTGAAGGCGTAGTGGAGAGTGTCGGTTGATAGGAGGTCGGGGTACGGATGAGAGGGCGTAATGGTAGTGGAAATGGTGATGGTGATACTGACGCGGGTTGATGAGAGAGAGGTGCTACCCGGGCAAGGTGAGGGGGTTGCATGACGATAGGGTTGGAAGTAGAAAGAATGGAGGCACTTTCCTGGTGCCACGCCTGCTCTCTTCCGACTTCCGGGAAGGAGGAGATGGGGTTTCCGGCAATGGTGGATAGTAGGCTCTCTTGGGACCGAGCGGCCTCCTTTGTTGCTGTTGGGGACCATAGTTCCCCGGGGGTGGAACTTGGTTGTACTGAAGCGGTGGTTGTTGTTGCTGAGGTTGTGGTTGTTGTTGCTGGGGTTGGCGTAATGGAGGCATATTATCCTGGGGTGGATTATTTTGGGGTGGAGGACGAAGAGGGAAAGGACCTGGTTGGGGTGGAAGTCGGGGCATTTGTGGAGGCCTTGGGTTGACTGCATAGTTGGCATTGTTGACCGCACCCACTTGCTCATTTGTCACGACCCCTTCTGTGGCTCCGCCCGGGACACCAGCGCCTATTTTTCTGACCACTTTGGGCTTCGGTGACTCAAACATGTTCATAATGGGGGAGTCTTTTAACTGGGTTTGGATGTACCGGGCCCTCTCATAGAGCTCCTCAATTGTAGTAAGTTTATTCATGGCCAGGACGTGTCTGAACTGTGGGGTTGCATTAGACACAATCATCTTCACTTGTTCGGGCTCGGAGAGGGTATCCAGCCGCAACGTATCGTCTCATCTCATCCCAATCTATTTGATGTTCATCATTCATATCATGGATGTAATCTTTGAAATGGAAGCAGTAATCTACTGTGTGTCCCGGCTGCCTGTGGTAGACGCAGTATTTGGAGGTATCAACATTGGGGGGCCACGCGGGCCTTTCTCTGGGTAGGGCGAGTTGGTTTGATGCCATGAGGGCATTAAAAATGTCTGCTAAGGTTTCCGGCAATGGTGGATAGTAGGCTCTCTTGGGACCGAGCGGCCTCCTTTGTTACTGTTGGGGACCATAGTTCCCCGGGGGTGGAACTTGGTTGTACTGAAGCGGTGGTTGTTGTTGCTGAGATTGTGGTTGTTGTTGCTGGGGTTGGCGTAATGGAGGCATATTATCCTGGGGTGGATTATTTTGGGGTGGAGGACGAAGAGGGAAAGGACTTGGTTGGGGTGGAAGTCGGGGCATTTGTGGAGGCCTTGGGTTGACTGCATAGTTGGCATTGTTGACCGCACATTTCTGTGTTGCAGCAAACAAAAAAAAAAAAAAAAAGAAGGAGCCAGCGCGCTCCGCGTCCTCTCCGCTCTTCCCTTAACCGCGTGACGTTGCTCGCAGTGAGTTCTCCAACATATAAAGCCAAGAAAGTTTTTATAACTTCCAATGTGAGATTAAAGTTAAGCCACTATCCAATATGAACTATATCACTTGGAAATCCACATTAATTATATGTATATAGTCACCAAAAGTAAGAAAAGGTAATATTAACATGTTTTGATTATTACAGTATGTTAAAAATTATTTTGTAGAATAAAATTATTTTTGCATGTAAAAATCTATTTTTAACCATATTAGTAAATTATAACTATATTAGTAAATTATAACCATATTAGTAAATCAATGCATGAAAAATATTTTCAGCATATTAAAAATGACTTCCAACATGATAAAATTATTTTCTACATACTGAGATGTAAAAACTATTTCCATCATGTTAAAATCTATTTAAAACTATCTTTTGTGCATGCTAAACCTAATTTCCTTTAAAATAATTAGTAAAATGATACATAAAAATTACTTCCAGCATAACAAAATTTCTTCCAGTATGGTAAAATTATTCCAGCATGTTAGAGTTATTTTTAGCATGTTAGAATTATTTTCAGTGTATTAAAACTATTTTTCAGCATGATAATTCTATTTTTCTATCATATAATTAGTAAATAATAATGGAAAAATGATTTTTAGCATGATAAACTTTATGTTGTTATCAGAGTATTTCTGTAATCAGCACGGTAAATTTATCTTATCATCCTATCAGTAAGTTAATGCATGTGAATTATTTTAGCATGTTAAGTATTAAGTTTAGCATGTTAAATATTAATTTCTAGCATGTTAAAAATTAAATCCAGCATGAAAATTTTATTTTTATCATCTTATCAGTAAAGAAACATATGAAAATAAATTTCAGCATGTTAAGATTATTTTCAGCGAGTTAGAGTTATTTTTGACATAAAATTCTATTTCCTTATCATACGGTTAATTAATGTATGATTAAGTACTAATATCTAAACTCATGATTGTAATTCATAAAGCATATATTTTCATAACTAAAACTTTATGTTTTATGATTATGAGATTAAGTTAAGATATTTAAAAATAATAATAATTCAAATAAAATTACTATCTTAAATTTTCCTCCTACTTATCGTTCATTTTTGAACTCCACGACTTAATATCGTTAAACATGATGTCTTAAATTGTTATCTACTTTTCTTACAACTTCTGAAAATTTTGTCAAATCTGTGCTTATTACAAATAGCATATTCTTGAAAATCATTGGCCATATACATTAAAGTGGATGTCTAAACATACTTGGGATCTTCGGATCCATATGACTCAATACCTGGCATTAATGGGGCCCGGTCTTGTCCTGGGGGAGCGCCCGAAAGTACTTGTGCTCATGGGAGTTGATTGACCAACGGTGTGGTATTGCACCGAAGTGCATGATAGATTAACTTATACGGCATTCCACTATTCGTACTTGTTTACTTGTTACTTGTTTACTTGAAAATTACATGAATTACTTGACTTGCGTGAAAATGGCCAATTACATGAAATTCTTTACTTGTTCAAAGTCATTACTTAGAAATTCATCTTGATATCATATTATCTCAATTACTTGAAAATTCCATTCATGTTTATACACTTCCCGATACAAGTTAGAAAATTGTTTAAATTGTTAACACTTAAAGATTGCTTGGTTCATAGAGATATAAAATCCTACTGAGCTTTTAGCTCACCCTACGTTTTGGTTAATTGTTGTAGGAAATGAAAATGAACAAAGGAATGGACAAGAGTGAGAGAGTGATTTTTCTTTTTACCTAGGTTTATATAGATCATTAGTGTTTTTACAAGAATGATGTACTTTGGGATTGGAAGTTTGTAATTGCCTTTATGGCTTATCAATTAGTGTTGTAAACTTCATTTTGATGGAATAAAAGTACCATTTTCCAATTCATTTATGTCATTAGAAATAAAATTGTACATGCTCTGATTGACACGATTATTTACGACTCGTCGCGCCCTCGATATTCCGCGTCGGGACGTGACAAATAACATACTACCTATGGTATCGACAGTATTTGGGTATAGCTAATACAAAAGAAGTTAGAGGAATATACCTTCAGGAAGTCTCCATCAACTGCCATTTTCTTCCCAACACAGATAGCATTAGAAAGTTTGAGTGGGGCTCAGATACAATCATTTTGGACATTACAGTGGAAGGGGTTGCCTTATTTGCAAGGTTATCCAACTTTCCCTTAGACCATTGAATCTCATCATTGCCCTCACACTTACCTAACCAAGTAATTAATTACTTGGTTGAAAGGAACCCTGCAAATAAGGAAGGTCGGGTCAGTCCATAGAGGGAAGTCCACAACAATTTAAGACAGGGGGTATGACATACTACAAATTTAATTTTGTATAGGAAATAATAATGAGAAAATACCTTCTGGAATCCTGCATCGAATGTCAGTTTCTTCCCAATGGTTATATAATCGAAAATTTAGAGTGGGTCTCAGATACAAGATATGACATGGGAGGGTTTATCTCATTGCAGAAACCGCAGTGCATAATAACAAGAAGGAAGCTAGCAGTGTTCAGATAGAAATATTAAGTGCATGATGAGAACATACAAGAACATAAAGAAGAAGGTACAATGTAACTTAGAGTCCCAATAGGCCTAACAATTTCATCCCATCAATTGAGGCCCCAAATATCATCCGCAATTTGGTTCCTCAACACTTCCCCCGCTGCCACGTCCAAGTTGTTGACATTAATGCTGTTGGGAATCTCATTATCTCTCACATCGTCAACCCCCACTTCATCTGAACCAACCCTATTAAAATACCAATCATAACTTTACTGACGTCGAATAAAATTTTGGACCACACAACATGCAATGACTATCTTCTTTTGTACCGGCCACGGACAATTATTTCTCTCTCGGAGAGTTTGGAACCTCATCTTCAAAACGCCAAATACCCGTTCGACTACATTACGTAGCTGAGCATGGCGATGATTGAATTTCTCCTTCTTGTTGGCATATGGCATATGTCCTCGGCCCCGGAAGGTTGCAAGATGGTATCGCTGCCCTCGATATGGTGCGAGGAAAGAGCTTGTGTTTGCATATCCAGCATCCACTAGGTAGTACTTGCCATTTGGCACCGTGAAGCCTCCTTCCTCCAATGTCCATTTCAGCACTCTCATGTCGGCACCCGACCCTTCCCAACCTACACAAATATATTGAAATAGCATGTCAAACCCTACAACAGCCATCACATTCTGGGATATACATTGCTTTCGATTGCGAAAATGTCCTTGGTCTTCAATAGCTACGGTTGCCGGGACATGCGTTCCATCAATTGCTCCAAGTACATCCTACATATAACATAGACATGACACGATAATTCTTAGGAAATCTATTTGCCATAAGGCTAAAACGGTGAAATAGATGATTGTAGTGTGTAATTACCTTGAAGAAAGGGTAGAATCTTTTCTTACCACGAATGAAGGGATGACATTCACCGGTATGTGTGGGTAGTTGTATGAATTTCGACATTAGAGACCCCAATGCGTTTATAACACGATTCACATAAAAATTAATTGTCTGGGAAGAGTGTTGAAAATGTTCACATAGAGCTCCTGTTGGGATCCCATGCCCAACTGCATAGAAGAACATCGCGAGTTGTTCATTTGCGGACACATATCGTGAGTCCTTCAATAGACCCTTGTTTACCAGCATATCTCTCAGTTGTGTGAACATTGTTGCATGAACACGGAATACATTGTAGCACCTTTGTTCATGGTCACTCAAAATCTCGTGAATCCATACATGTCCACCATAAATAGATGAATATAGAATAGGATTTATATAGTCGATCCTAAATTAGGATAAGGCTCTGATGACGATGACGACGACGGTGATGATATATACATATATACGATGAATAATTAAAAATATTAAAAATTTATTTATTATATAACATGAACTTAAAGTTAGAATGACATCAAAATTTAACAAATCAATAGAGTACGACTTGTATGGTACAATCATTGTATGACTCGCAATCGATAAATTACTAATAGCATATCAAATATTATATGTTTTATGTTATATCAATATTACCTAATATATAAGTTTGTTGGAGTAGTTTCAAATTTATGTGATGTCTAGGGTTCAAAATCAAGGTTTGTCGACCCGCGCGACCCGGCCAACCCGGTCTCGGCCTGAGTCGGGTCGGGTCGCTCCCGACTCGATCCGCCCCGGTCCGTCCTGCCCCGTATCTAAATAAAAAAGACTATGTATATATATAATATATATAATAATAGAATAAAATAAAAAATACACTTTATATATAATATATTATAAAATTAATGGGGCGACCCGGTGAAGACCCACGGCCCGATCGTCCCGCAAACGACCTGGGTCGGGTTGGGTCATGCAGGTCGGGACGACCCGCACCGGATCGACAAATCATATTCAAAACACGTAGCACACACGTTTTTTAACTGTTCTTTAGAATTGAAGCTAAAAATCTTTTTTAAAATATGAAACATGTCGAATTCAAACCCAAAAACTCAATTATAAATAACACACTCCTTAATCGACTGAGCTAATAAATCACACTATTTTACTTTTAATTATAATATATTTATTAAAATATTTCTTTCATCTCGATACATAAATATATAACACCGTACTGTATCGTACCAGATCATGATCGGTACGATCGATATGATCGGATCGACAGATCTTAAATAACGTAAATTTAAAATTAATTAGCAACTTTAGTTTTCTTTATTTTACACGCATTGTTTGGGTCTCTTTTTCTCTGCCACTTGGATCCGAGACCTCTCGATTACAAAGAGCATCCAAAGAACAACCTCCTTTTTCATGCACTCGTGTGTAATAAATAGGAACCCACCCAGATGCAGGGCTTGCTCCCTTGATTTAAAGCACGTAAGAGATCCATCATCATCATCGTCGATCCAACAGTTGAGCGACGGTGACAACACGGGCCCTCGCAAGTGACATGGTCCAAGAAGAAGCCCGCCCTAAGTGGGCCAAGCAACATCCATTATCCAGTGGGCCCCCAGCCCCCCAAATCGTGATCACTACCGTCCATGGGAGACACCGCACCCTTAACTGTCATCCCCCCCCCCCCCCCCCCCCCACCTTCTGCCCGTGGGCACTCCGTACCCGCGAGGGAACAGATACTTTCATAAGCCCATTTATGGAACAACTCACGACCCACGGAGCCCTGTCCCCTTCCCCCCACCCTCACCCCCACCCCCACCCCCTTCCAAGGGCTTACAGCTATCTGTTCCATCGGTAGGCCCATGGCCACACCACGTCCTCCTAATGGGATCCTATTATAACTCAGGATTCGTCGACTCGGTGATCTGTATTGGATCGATTCTTCTCTGATCTAATACGATACACCCGAATCTCTCAAAAATACACTCTCTCTCACTGTGACTCGACCTGACTCGACCGAACTCGGGACGATCCGCACTATATCAATTTTTTTCAAATATGATACGGCACGTTCGAGTCGACCCGACTCGACAAACCCTGCTGCGACCTATTAAGTACGTCTCTCACCGGTACGTCCCTGCCCCTCTTTTCATTTCATCCAGCTTCGTCACGTTGGAAAATCTCACTAATCTCCCTCATGACATGCTTTATAATTGGTTGTCTCTCCACGTCTTGACGTCATCTAATTCTCGTCGACGTCGAATCACTCTGGACACGTCAATCAGAATTAACGAGTCAGCTTCCTATCCAAAATTATTAACAACAGTCCAATGCAATCCAATCCCCCCCCACCCACTATTGTTAACCATGATGATCTCGTGCCATCAATCGCCACCAATCAGTAACGTTGAAACGCCTGCAACCTCCCATCCTCGCTTCTCGTACGGCCCCGCCATCACAGACGGCCCGTGGTTGCCGTGGGCCTTCCTCCGTATATGGATGACAGATTTCAATGGGGGGCGGGGTTATAAACCGGGCCCACGGCATCGATCATTGGGCCCCGGCGGGGCAGGTCACGCTCTGCAGGTGGCCGGAGGTACGGCCCATCCCAAACGCCCCCTCACGTGAACCGGGAGGCACTCCGCGGGCCAGTTTGCGCGTGTGGCCCGGCCCACCTCTGCCCCCGCCCCCGGCCCGGCGCTGACGTCACGACTGCCCCGCCGCCCACCCGCCCCGCGACACCCGCAAGTGGTGAATGACGTCACGCCACGTACTTGCGGGTCCCACCCTGCGGTCTCATCAATTCCGGCACCACGGGCGGGACGAAAACACAAAAATACCGGTCCTGCTTGCACCCTTTCGTCGGGTGTGGTTACCACCGTCCCTTCGGGCGGGGGGGGGGGGGGGGGGGGGGGGGCGGCTGGGGATGGAAGTTTTCCGTACGCTTCGGTTGTGCGGCTTCCCCTTCGTGGGCGAGGTTTCCATTTCTATGGCGGGCGGCATTTCGACATGCAACGTTGTTTTAGGGTTCCTCGCATGGAGGGGGAAGATTCGTCTTGCCCCTCTGGGTGTGGGGGCATGGGAAGGTGTCTTTGGTTTGTAGGGGAGTGGGGGATATGACGACAAAGGTAGAGGGGGTGGCAGCTTTGGATAAAGAGAGTAGGATGGGGTATGTCCGCTGGTGGTGGTGCTGGGTGCTGTGGTGGTGTCTACGAGAGAGAGAGAGAGGGAGGGAGAGGCCCATCGCTTTACTGGGTGTAGTTGTAATCGTTGTTCTTAGCATCATGGTGCGTGCTGTACTGGACAGAGAGAGAGAGAGAGGGGGGGAGGGTGGACAGGGGGGGACGCAAAAGGGGAAAAGAAGAAAAATTAAGAGAAAAGGGCATGGGGAAGGGAGGTTTAATGGCGATCCCGAGGGAGGGGAGGACGAGACTCGTCGGCTTCGGCGGATGCAGCAAGCAGCAGGAGCAGATCCTGTGCTGCCGCTGCTACTGCTGCTGCTGCTGCTGCTGCTGCTTTTGCTTTATCGCTTTATCTTTCTTTGGCGTCTCTTTAGGATGGTTAAGGATGAGAGGGGTGTGGGAGCAGAGTCCGATCTGCTCTGGTCTGCTGCTGCTCTTTTCGTCTTCGCCTGGGGATCGGATCCCGATCGATGATCCCCACCTGGTTTGCTTGGTTGCAGTGTGCGTGTGGGGGTGGGGGGGGTTAGGGTTTCGATGTTTCGATTCTGTAAGATGGGGCTTCTGCTTTGATCGCCCAGTCGCTTTCCCCCGACCCTTGTCTGCCACGCGTGACCCCCCCTCCTCCACGTGCATCCCATGCACTGCTTTCATTGCGCTCCATCCCTCTCTCTCTCTCTCTCTCTAACTCCAACTCTTTGAGCTGTACATGTTGTGATGGGGAAGACTGCATGAGGAGAGGACGGGGTGGTGGGGGCAGAGAGGGAGCAGTGCTGTTGCCGGTGTGAAAGCAGAGAAGGGAAGCAATGACTGTGAGTATGGAGGGCATCTTTGCTTTGGTGTGTCGAGCTGTGTGTGGTGGTGGGGTGGGGGTGGAAACGTCGGCTTTAATGGATTCCAAGATGATGATTGTGGCGATGGCGGAGATCCCGTGAAAACGGCTCTCAACCCAACACACTTCATTCTTTCTCCCTTCTTCGCCCTTCGGCTCTGCTGCTGGCTTTCACTCTCCTCGATCTTTCTCCGAATCCAAGATGCCATTCTTCGATCTCTGACCGTTGTTTCACACGATCACTCTGACACACGCCAAGAGAGAGAGATAATTAAATGAGAGGAGGGCTTGGAGGCTGATCAGTTTAATCATGAAGTTGTTAAACTGAATCAGTCTAATCATGCATGACACACCACCATAATCCCATCTTCTTCTCCTAAACCCCAAACCATTTGATACCACAAGAGTGACAACTTTCCTTTTCACACCACAATTAAGGACTATTTTGACAAACGTGGATGAAGTTATTAAACTGAATTAGCTTATTACGAGAGTAAATTAAAATAAATTTATTTAATTTTTACTTAAGCATGATCGAATGATCTACGGCAATCCATTCACGGAAGAAAAAGCTGTTCGAACTTAAAAAATTTAGTATTCTTAAAATCACCTGATTGTGTGGTCGGACAACTGATAGGAAAATTGGGCAGCAAAAGGTGTACGTGCATGATCACCATGGCATTGCTCATAAAAAATTCAAAATATCTCTAAACAGATTTATCTAGGAATAACATAGAGAGAAAATATAGCACAAAGATACGTACATTTTCCTTTAAAGACAGTGTATACATATGCTTTCAAAAGAAATTAGTAAAGTGGAACTAATTGCTTTCGATGATCTGTTATTAATTAGATGAGACATTCAGGGTGTGCATGCTTGATAAATCTGTTCGCTGAATCGTTTGATTCTTTTGTAATCATTCACTCTCTTCCTCTCAACATTCTTATCCAACGGTGAATTTGCTTATCAACACTCTTACCCGACGGTCAATGTAGGAGTTCTAACGTGGTAATAAGAAATAATAATAACAACAACAACAATAATAACATTATTTACCGTTTTCTGTCTTAGTTGCCCTATCTTAAACTCTAATGATCAAGATCAAATTGGTATCACACATAAGTTCCATTATCTAACCTTCAGTTGCATTTTACTTGATTTGAGTATTTTCCATCATCTCGTTCTAAAATCAGATGCGAAAAATAAGTGTAATAAACGAAATTGTAAAAAGTGTGATACTATAAGATTTCAGTAAAGCAAATATATTATTAAGGTGGGATGTCATATAGGGTATGATACCCTGTACCTACTCTTAATCAAGTCATTCAAAATGGGTTTTCGAACTGATCCCCACTTCAGAGCTATCCAAACGGATCCGGTTTACCCATTGTCACTCGTTATTATATGCTATATATATATATAACATTGTGAACAAAGTTTTCTGGATGTCTGGGCCTGAAATCAAGCCCATTAATTTCTTCCCTTTAACATACGCAACTTCTTTTCTAGATCCACTAGACAGCTTATACCAACTGAATAAAAAATAGATCCAAAACATAACAATTCCACCCAATAGTTTTGTTGGGTATGACGATTTGTACATTCATGGATCTGTACATTTTACATCCAGGTCTACCCAGGCCCGTTCATCTTACAGGCCTGGCCCACTTTGGACTACCGCTGGATGTGGATACGCCCATTTACGCAAATCAGACGATCAGGTTCAGTGTTGGATGAAAATTACTCAACGAATCCAGTTCTAAAATGAAATCCATCTGTCAACTTTGTGAGTTTAAGACAAATTGTGTTAACCCAAGCCTCCTCCTTGTAGATTCATGTTGTTAACCCTTACGGCCAACACAAGTCATATGAGGTGGTTCGGTTCGAACCGATTGAACCGTTCAATCGAACCGGTTTGAACCGTGACATCATCATAATATTAATACATAGTTCGACCCGATTTTATAACCCAAAATAATAAGAAATAAAGTATAATGATCAAAATAAAAAAACATACATCTATAATTATTAGTCATGATTATGTAACTATACAAGTAAAAAATAATAATAACATGGTTAAATAAACTGGCCCTTAAATTTTGTAATATTTCATTGATCTTCATTCTTCACAATTGACATATATGCTCCTTCAAAACTTTAAACTTCGAATATATTTAAAATAAAATGATAAATAATAATAAGATACTTTTGTTCACACGTAAATATCATTTTGAATATGTAAATATTTTTACGTTTATTTTTTTATTTTAAAGGGTGAATCGGGTCGAATCGGTTCGGACCGGTTCACCGGTCGAACCGCGGTTCGTCCGGTTCGTCCGGTTCTTTAATATTAGACGGGATCGGTCTTAATCGAACCGGTTTCTGGACCGGTTCACGATCGGACCGGTCCGACCGGCCGATTCGATCTCCTTCTGATAATGCTGACCAAGTTAAATAAATAAATAAATAAAACAAAAGCCTCCATCTAATATATTACGTTCCTTTTACTAGTTCAGAGGAGAAGATTAATATTGGAATCACAAGATTCACAACTGCGCGCGTTGAATGCTCAGAAAACTCATACGAAGGGAAAACAAAGCCCTCCTACTTGGCTGCAACTACTGTTAAACCAACGCCTGCATGGCGTGTCCGCATGCAACCTCAAATAATGACGAGACTCTTGAGCAGCAAACGGTGGATGATAGAGAAATGCCTCTGCAAAACCACATGCCTAAGCCGAAATAATTGACCGGGACGTAGTCTCCGCTGGCTTATACTTTTCTACGGCGAGTTCAACTTCCACGGATCTCCAGGCCACTGTTTTCTTCACCTGCAATTGTAGATGTAAATGTAAGAATATCAAATCTCCCCCCAAAGTGGCGATCGAGGAGCATGCATGCTGTATTGGCTATTCGGAGTAGAAGTCTTCGTTTCGAAGTCTCAATCAATAATCATTCTCACAACTGGTATAGGGGTTGAGGTGTTTCAGATAGATCTTCAGCAAGAACGAGGTCTTGCCAGTACTGGAACGTGAAGACAGGCTAGCTTCGCTAAGTAATGTCGGCAAATGTCTGCATGGTGCTTCGAGTCTCGGATAACATGACAAGAATCTTTAGAGATGACAGGAAATCACAGAAGCCAGACAAAATGCCTGCAAAACCACATGCCCAACTCGAAATTATTGACGAGGAGGCAGTGATGACTTACTTCGCTCAACCCTCCATTTCCCTGGCGGAAGGCTTGGCCTTGGCCTGCATGGGCAGACATCACATGTACGTTTTTCTGAAACACTAAACAAGGAGAAGTATTTTATTACATGCTGTTTAGTTGTTGCACTGACTACTGCACTATGAAAAATCTAAGTACTGAAAGGGTGTGCAGAAATATCTAACCACGTCTGAAAGGGTCTCATTGCTGAAACTGCAAGGCACAGACTTCACTAGCTACAAATATAAACAAACACCTGCATGGCTCTTTTACAATCTCAAATAATGCGACATGGATCTTGACCGAAGATAATAGAGGCAAGACAGACCTGCAAGATCAGATGCCCAAGTCAAAACTATTGACCGGGAGATGTGATGATAGACTAATATGCCACGAGCACAACCTCTGAAAATCAACCAAGTAGCACAGATCTCCTTGCCACTGCCTCTCTGGTGGAGGGCCAGACTCAAACATCGACATCCATGGCAAGAATCCAACATTATTTCCCTCAAACAGTGAAAGAAGAGCACATTTTCCGTGGTTATTGAAAGCAGAGAGACTTTGACGTGGACAAATTCAGCTTCTGAGTACAACTAATGAATGATCAATCCCACAACTGAAACAGGGTTGATGTGCTCATAAAAGTCCAACCATGAAAACGAAGTCTCACCACCGAGCCTGTAAGATAGTGACTGCACTCAGCACCAATAATCAAACCAAGGTTGCGTCAACCTTTAATCATATTGACTAATATGTCAAGGATTTTGAAAAGCAAATTATCGAAACCAGGCTGCCAGATCCCAAGTCCAAATTATTGAGCTGGGGGGACTGTGACGTGCATCTGTACTAAGCATGTAACCTCTGGATATGATCAGCTGGTACAGATCTCTAGTTACTGTTTCCCTAGAGGAAGGGTTGAAACCTTGGCCTGCATTGATTGGCACCCATTGCAAGAATCTGTCCCCAAAACTGTCAAGAAGGAGCATCTTGTCTGTTAGTAGCAAGCAGCTTCTAATGGGGGTGAAAGCAGGGTTTGTCGACCCATCCGACCCGGTCTCTGCGCGGGACGGGTCGGGTCGGACGGGTCTCACAGCGACCCGGTCCGCCCCATTGCCTCTCCCACATCCGGCGCCCCCCCTCCCCCTCCTGCTGCGGCCCCCCACCCCCTCTCCCACCTCCGGCGCCCCCCCGCCCCCTCTCCGGCGCCTCTCCCACCTCCGGCGCCCCCCCACCCCCTCCTGCTCCCACCTCCGGCGCCGCCCCCTCCTGCTGCGGCCCCCCACCGCCCCCCGCCTGCTGCGCCCCCCCACCCCCTCTCCCACCTCCGGCGCCCCCCCCGCCCCCTCCTGCTGCGGCCCCCCAACCCCCCCCTCTCCCACCCCCGGCGGCCACCACCGCCCCCCCCACCTCTCCCACCTCCCCCTCCCCCTCCTGCTGCGGCCCCCCACCGCCCCCCTCTCCCAACTCCGGCGGCCACCACCGCCCCCCCCACCTCTCCCCCCTCCCCCACTGCCCCCCAACCTCCGGCGGCCCCACCACCGAGATCGCCCCCCTAGCTAGCCCCCACCGCCCCCTCCCTCTCCCCCCTCCCCCACTGCCCCCCAACCTCCGGCGGCCCCACCACCGAGATCGCCCCCCTAGCCCCCACCGCCCCCTCCCTCTCCCACCTCCTGCGGCCCCCCACCACCCCCCTCTCCCACCTCCGGCGCCCCCCCTCCCCCTCCTGCCGGCCCGTTAAATGGCCGACCCGCCCCGACCCGCTCGTACCGAGCCGGGTCCCGCCTCGCACCGCACCGGTACGTGGCAAGACGCACGGGACAAAGCGGTTCGGTGCGTCCCGTCCACGACCCACGGCCCGTGCGACCCGGCGCCCGCCTGGGTCGGGTCGTGCGAGTCGGTGCGGGTCGGGGCGGGATGGTAAACCCTGGGTGAAAGGAGTGCCAGATAAAAGTTATAACTATATATTATTATCGCAAACTATAGCAAGAAATAGATCAAGGCAATCACACGCGCAGGAGTACCTAGATCTAGGGCTGTCAATGGGCCGGGCTCGGGCCGAGCTTAGATCGGCTCGGCCCGGCCCGACATAGGTCGGGCCCGGCCGGCTCGGGCTCGATACTATTTAAAAAATACAAAGCCCGACTACGGCCCGGCTCGGCCCGACAACTTAAATAAATAATTAAAAGTAACAACTAATAATATATTTAATAATATAAAATTTATAATCTCATTAAATTAATTAAAATTTTAATATTGATTGCATAATTTGTGTGAAAAGAGAGTTTTAAATTTTTTAATTAAGTAAAATAGCATAATTTTAATTAAATAATTTTTGAAATTTGAAGTGAGAACAAAAAAAGAGAACGGGCCGGGTCGGCCCGCAGGTCGAACTCAAAACCCGAGCCCGTCCCGCGGGTCTAATCGTGTCGGACTTTTAGGCCCGACTAAAAATATGCGGGTCGAAAAAGATCTTGCGACCCTGCCCAAAATAGGGCCAGACCCGCAGATCTGTTAGGCCGACCCGGCCCATTGACAATCCTACCTGGATCAGGGCTTGGTATTTCACTACTTCACAGTGGAAATACACTAGTTGAGTTTTATTTAAGTGTTTCACGTCGCCAACACTTGCTCTCAGGTAAATACAGCTGATTTTTGCTCAGATACCTAGTTCACCACAACTTATTGATATTTTGCTCAAGTGTTTAGCACACTACACTGACCTATCTGCTACTAGTCCACTTCCCCATTTTTTCAAGTGTTCAACATATCACAATTATTTGCCCGCAAGTAGTCTAGAGTCTAGACACAAGGATCCTCAGATCTCTTTCACTGATACACAACAGAGAACTAAGGAATGTTTTCCCACATAGACAAACTACTGTGGAAAGAATTAAAAGCACATAAAATAGAAGAGCTCAGACAGAAATAAGAAAGGATGTCATGTGTGAGGAAGCTTAAATCAGAGTAGCACATTTGTAACGTCACGATTTCAGGAAGCCTAATGAGATGTTGGATTTTTTATGAGAAGAGCTCAAAAATCTAGCCCATCTAGTAGATTTGAGTCTGGTAAGAGTAATTTGTAATTTTAAGAGAGTACTCCGTTATAAATAACGTAACTTTACATAGAAATGTCCGAACGAGATGAGAAAGACAATCTAATTATCTTTAAATCTAATGTTAAATACTTTCACAAATTATATAATTTGTTAGGTTAAAAATGATAAAAATAAAATTAGATAGAGAGTAAAAATATGATTTTACCACTCAATAGTGCAAGGAGTTATCTAATATATATTAACAGGTGGATGCTCTAGGGGATTCAAGAGAACTCATATGGAGGACTTATCCCTTAGCATTAGAACTTGTGTATTGGGATTGGAGAACTTATGTAAATGATAAAACTATCTTTTTTGATATTCTTATACATAGAAAAAATTAACCCCTTATGATTCTCCTTAGGCAATAGTGACTGAGAAAAATATTATATTGACCAAAGAAATGGGTATTAAAATAATATGAATGCTATGATATATATGAGAATTAGTTTCTATGATGGTAAAAGGGGCAGATACTTGGCAATTCCTACTCTCTCTCTCTCTCTCTCTCTCTCTCTCTCTCTCTCTCTCTCTCTCTCTCTCTATATATATATATATATATATATATATATATATAGTATATATTCATTTCTAAGTGTTCTCAGTTAGAGTTTAAGCAAAAGATAAAGGGAAAAAAATAGTAGAAGGAAAAGAGAAGAAAAATGTATAGGTTTTTCTTCTTAGTGATTAATCAGATGTGCTAGACGATTCTGACTGGAAGAAAGTATTCATCTTATATTTAGAAATAGAAAGATATTTCTGATATATGAAACTTCTCAGGATACAGAGCATGAGCTTTACAGAAGTATTAGGGAATCTTTGAGGACCCCATCTTAAAGGTAGGCACGTGATGAATTAAACACATGTTATTATTTATGTATATGATTGTTTTAATCTTAGTTTGATATTGTACGTATTCAAAAAATCAATGAAGTCATCTGAAGATTAATTGCATCTGAAGAGGCGAGATCTCGCGCGGGTCCTGAGCGGGCCGGGGGATCACCGGATCGTGAACTGTAAGAAAGGGAAACGGATCAGGGGGCCCAGGGATGAGTCCATCTCTGGGAAAAACCCTCCGATGCTTAAGTCAGTAGAGCTATGGTGGGAACAATAAAGGGGGGAAGTAGCTTCTGCGCGAGATCCCTCTCCACCAGAAGGGTGAAGTGGTTCCTGCTCAGGAGTTTTGAGCGTGTGGTTGCCCTTACCTTTCACCGGAGGGTATCCCTGATTTAAATAGTGTGCCGTCTTCAGGAGTCCTGTAAGTCGAGGGGTTCCAGGCGGGAGTTACGTCCTCGACGTGGGCTCTTAACTGTCTCATCATGGGATCTTTATTGCCGTGGGGACATGGAGTCCCTGACCCCTTAAATTCCTGTTTACAGAAGGCTCCTAACGGCTGCATGGATAAGCAATCGTCAGCCGTTCTGAGCTCAGAGATGCCAGCCCTTATCCTGGGCGGTAGGCTTAGCTTGGATGAAGATGGGTCGGATCGGTCGGCACGCGCCTTCCTCTCCACGGCGGAGAGATGGCTCGGGCGTGGACCTTTCCTGTGACCCGATCGACGCTCGGGCCTTCCGAGCCTAAGGGCCGCCTAGGAAGGTAGTATCCCCGAGCGAACTTTTATTGGGCTGTCAGTCCGGAGTGGGCCCAGTGGGCTGTCACTCGGGCGAGCGGGGCCTTGTTTGGCCCAGATGAGCTTAGTTCGGCTGCTCTTCAAGTGGGCTACAGAAATCCCCCTCTCCAGCATCTGTTAAGGAGATCCTGCATAGTTAGGATCCTATGAATTACATATTAAATTATTATATTTGTAACTTGATTAATTATGTTTATTTTTCTGATTAGTCATCAATTTTAGTTGATTTATTTACAATCTGTATATTCAGTTTAATTATAGATTGTTCAGATAAAAATTGACAAAGGGATTGATATGTAATTAAGCACATGAAAAATACCATCTTAAAGGGAAAATGTTGGGCGACAAACAGTACTTAGCGTCAGCTATGAGATTATATAATGCCCTACATTTTTTTATATAGTTTATTTAATTGTTTAAAAATTTTGTACATCTAAATGTTTGAATGTTTATTTATTATGTTTTAATTAGTCATAAACAAAATTATAGGAGGTTACTAAGTTTGAAAAAAAATTGAAAGGGCTTAAAACAAAAAAAAATGAAAGAAAGGATGTATAAATAAATTAAAAAAAATGAAGGTCAAAAATGAAAAAAAAATAAAAAAAAGGGAGTGGGGGCGGCCCCAGGCGGCCGCCCGCGTGCGCGCGCACGCGGGCGGGCGCCGCCCCGCCACCCCCCCTCTTTCGGCCGCTAATGCGGCCGAATATTTTTTTTTAAAAAAAAAATTTTAAAGTTTTTTTTGTCTTTTAGTATGTTAGTTAATTAAGCTTCCTTCCTTAAGTCAAAAAAAAACATGTATTATATAAAAAAAAGGGGGGGGGAATATAGGTTAGTCAAAGGAAGTTAGGTGGTTGTTAGGTGGAGTTTGAATGTCAAAAAGTTAAGTAAATAATATTAATATAATTGGTTAAATCCTAACCATTGATTTAAATGGAGGGTTAGGATGGTTTAAGCCCAAACCCCTATAAATAGATGGGCTAGGGACTTCATTTGTATCCTTTAGAAGCTGGGTACGTGAGGTGCTGAGCAGAAGGTTTGAAGGTCATTAAGGGAAGGGTTAAGCATTTTTAAGGTAAGAGATTAATACTTATTCCCCTAGATTAGCATGTATTAGTATATTTAGATTGATTTATAGTATGAAATCAGTATATATATAGGTGTTTAACTTCATAGATCGTGGTTTATTAATCTGTAATTTAATATGGGTTGGATTAGCATTTAATCATTAAGTTAAAGCATGAGATTAAGGGGATAATTAAGTGATTAATATGTTAAAATTAACAATGGTGTATGAAAAATTGATAGAACTTTCAGAATCATGATACCTGATGCTATAAACTTTCTGCACAAATTTCTATGTCGAATTAAATTTATTTTCATGTTTATAGATTTTTTTTTGGTATTATCCTAAAGGTGTTTAAATTATACAAAAATACCAAAGGAGTATATTAAATCACAATAAATTGTGGGAAGGTATATTACTATGATTTTCACTTGTAGAAAAGTTTTCATACTTTCTGGATCATAATATTTATTTTTAACGAATTTTCATACATGATAAAATGTATAAATATTTGTATAGAAATTATGAAAATTAGAAATAATGTTCCCAAAGGTCTTAAAATTTTACAGTATGATCCTGACATTTAGTATGATGAATTCTGATGATAGCAATAATAACTTATATCTGCAAGAAATATTAGGTAATATTAGGTAAAATTTTGAGAAAAATAGAAATAATGTATGAAAAATCTTACAACTTTACCATAAGACTAAAATACTTGTTAGAACTAATTGATGAAAACTTCATCTCACTATGATAACAGAATCATCACTGGTATAATTACTAATGTTTAAACAATTAATTAGAAAATTTAGATAAATATAAATATTCTGTGAAAAATCAACAAAAATCACAGAAGTGATGTTTTGATATCTGTAAATTAATTTTCAGTATAGTTAGGCCATTTTAAGTATTCTGTATAATTTTCTCTAATTAAAAATTATTATTATAAATTCTTGTACATTTTAGAAACTGATATAAAAATTTAGTAAATAGACATACTAAATGAAAAATAACGAGAATTTCCACATATCATACATCTGACTGAAACAACATTTTGTAAAGTTTTGGAAGTTATCTGATCATTTTGGATATATTTAAGTGATTTATTATTCATGATATCTTTTTCTCACTTATTATGAAAAACAGTAACATAGTGTGAAAAATATTAATACAGCGTGAAAAATAATGAAAAATTTTAAGAATTATAATTCTGTTATGAATTATAGTTTGACTAATTATGGTGAATTTCAGAGTGTTGTAGATATATTTAGTTAATTTTTTATATATTATATAATTCAAATAATTCTATAAAAATTGTTATTCCTGCATGAAAAATTATGAAACTTTTTCTATGTAATATTATAGACAATTTTAAGTTCCTGTAAAAGTTTCATGATCCTATGAATTTATTAGCTAAATTTAGTCAATTATGTTGCATTTTAGAGTATAAGCAATTTTAGAAAAAAAAATATAATTGCTGTCTGAAAGAAAATAAAAATTTTTTGTTCTGATCATTTCTGTAAATATATTGATTCCCTGAAATTTCAAGGCATTCTGATATCTGTAAATAGATTTAGTAATTTTTGCCTATATAAATATGTCATTATAATTGAATAACTTAAAATTTCAGAAAAAGAAAAATGATTTCAGTATTTGTAAATTAATATTCACATCATAAATTTTGAGTGGCATGTGTCCATTTCACATATGTCATATTTATATTTTTACCATACCGTTAGTAATGCCAAATGGACACTGCCACCATAGGGGGAGACTGGAACCAAACTGTAGAAATGCCCCTATGGGGAGGTTCACACTGTACTAGCCCCGAGGGTAACGAGGATTGAAATCTTGGAGGTGGACAAGTACCGCTGGATAAGGTGGAGAGGACTTCTCCCGGTTCTGCGCAGTAACCAAGACTCATCACTACTTACCTAGGTGATCGAGTACCGACTGACTGTCCTTCTAGTGGTGGTTTGGACACTGTGTCTGGCTATTTATACCACTGTTTACTGTTTACTGAACTGAAATTGAACGACTGTCACTGCCTACTGAATTGATATTGAACAACTTTTACTGTTCACTGAGTCGTTAGTTATACGACTATTACTGTTCACTGAATCAATATTGGAACTATTTTACTGTTCACTGAAACTATTGTTACTGCTCATTTAACTGATATTGAATTTACTATTTTTACATTTTTACTGTTACTGCATGGTAAATATTTACTGCTGATGAATCTCCAGTATATCGAATGGTGATTTGGAAAAGGACAGATTACGTCTGTCTGGATCCTTTCACTATGCGTGAGACTACTCCGCCTAGTACTGGAATCATTAGTTAATGTGGATAAATGATGAATTCTTATTTACTTTGTCATGGATATGATAAATTTTAATGTACATGCTTTCTTTGTCAAATGATAAGAGGATGACTTATGAAATTACTACTGTAAATCATTTTGAATATGATGATACATATTTTGACCGGGGACTATGCTTAGTCTCTTATTGGGTCTATTCGTAGACTCACCCCGTTGAACAATTGCAGGAGAAGCGGTAGAAGAAAGCGAGGAGTGATCTCGCAGTGTTTTGACCGCGGCTCGGATTTTACTACCAGTCTTTATCTTAGGTGGTTATGTTATGAATTATGTTTTATGTAAAAGAAAAAAAAAGTGTGTGAAATTTGGATTTGTAATAAAAGACTTGTGAAATTGTTATCTTTATTTTTACCTATGTGGATGTAGTCATTTGACTGTAAACTGATGAATTGCGCATTTTTTATTTCCGCTGCAATGATATCCTAGTGTTTATGTGAAATTCTCAATCGCAATTGTACCGCTTGGGTTGTTCCCACTGTGACGTTCCGACCGGGATCCGACGGGAGTCTTTACGGCTGGACCGTGTCTCCGAGTCGGGGCGTCACAGATTAGGTCCTTATATGAGGACGAACATACATCTGTTAAAAGTCATAAGCCAGACTGAAAAATGATCTGATGGCTGGTGGGCACGAAATGTCCCAATATTGCGCTATGATCCAGGCTGATAGGTTCATTACAATGAGGCCATTTATCTATATGCCTTCTATATAGTGTCAGAGTACTGACTGACTAACCCCTTATGTTGTGGTTTGGATGTATGTCTAATTATTATAATAACCTTGTATATTGTCAAGATTGACTATTATTGTAATAATCTTGCATGTAAAGGCACATACTGTGATTGTAAGGTTTGCATATTTGATTGATTGATATGATTGAATTTGAGTTGTGTCCGGATCAATACTGAATTGATTGGCAAGTCGACTGGAATATGGCATTGATTGACAGTGAAATTAATTGATCGAGAAAAATTGCTCATATGATTGATAATGGTTATGTTTTAGTATTACATCGTTTGAAATTATCATACGTAGAAAATATACAAAGAATTACAATAAGTAAATATTATAATATATTCTACAAAAGTTATTATATAATAAGCATACAATTGGTTTTAATAGTTACTGAGTCTTAAGATTTATGTGCTTTACTTAACTATTTTTTAGGAAATTAAAAAGTGTGATATTAACTCCGATGTGGAAGAAGTCGAGGAGAGATTTTGAGAGTATTTTGAAACCCACTGCATCTGTAGATTTAAGTCTTTTTGAATGATGTGTATATAAATTAAAAAAATGATTGAGTTAGTCCTTCACGTTAGTAGGATAAATGTTATTGTGAACATTAATATGTATAGATCATGGTGAGTTTTATATTATAGAAATGATATGATAGTGTTTTATTGAAATTGTAGATGATTTGGACTTTAGTGTCTGACATATTTTTTGGTTCACAACGATTGTGTAGGAAGGTGGCCATCCCCAGACCAAAATATAAGATTTTGGGAAAGGGGGGAGTAACATTGACTCGTTAAAATAGAGATTTATATGCCTAGGGAATACATTAAGCATTCAATGCATTTCAATTTGAAAAAAATATATATGTTTTTTTTATTTTGTGTCAAAATGAAATGATTATAGTGGATACTTACTTTGATTGGATTACACAATTGAAACGAAGAAGATGAATTTGATTCAATTGAATATTGATTTAGTACAACTAAGTTATAGCAAGTCAGTTAATCATAGATAGCTATCACATGTAAGAACATGTGAGGGGTGAAATACACCTCTTCATTCCTAGGGTAAAAGACAAGCATGGGTATGGACGAAACCCTAACATGAGTTTGAAGAGGAATTGGTTGCCGGATCTAACACTAACATGGGTAGAGGGAAGTAGAGCTAGGTCGATACTTGTGTAAGATGTGGTCGATTCATTGACTAGTGCCAATAAATGACACCCAACTCCTTAGATATCCAACAAATCCATCAAAAGATGTTACTATTGTGAAGGAGTCAGACGTAGTAGGTCGTTTCATAGATCTTAGTGTTCTAGTAGATTCATGAGAATGTAATTAATGAGTACATGTGGAGAAGAGTAATGCTTTGTGTAACAATCTTTTTAATTACACACGGGGGTGTTGAATGTGCAACATTTTTTTAATTTTTTAAAGTGATTCTCAAGCCAAGTTAATTTGGTGTGTCGACCACGTGAAAAAAAATATCCCCTATGATATTTTCACTATTCATAAAGTTAAGATTTTATTTTTGGTGACCATCACGTCACACCACCTTATGATGTGGCTGACACACTAAATTAATTTGGTGCGAGGATCACTCAAAAAAATTAAAAAAAATATTAGAAGTACAACACTCATGTGTGTAATTGATAAGGATGCTGTGTACATAGTATTAATATGCAGAGAACCTATCGCCTTACTTCATCGAAGAGATTTTCAGGCATCGTTTGGAGTGGAATGTCGAAAGAATTCTAAGGATTGTAATGATTCGAATCCCTGACATCCTTCAGAATCTCAACCAAGTGTAACTCACGTGCCTCGATTTTTATACTTACAAAATTTTCATATGAGGAGAGAGATAAACACACCGGGTGGGGAGATCAAAAATCTCAAAAAACTCGTGAGAAGGAGTTTTTGTGAATTCCTAAGACATTCTTAGGGTGCATTTGGAAACGCTGTGCAGAGGATTTCAATGATTGAAATCCCCTGTAAATGTAAAAACATTTCCAAATGAGACCAGATATCTTGGTTTATGTGCATCACCTGATTTACCGCATGAGAGAAAACTACACACAAATACACTGAACACGGTCGAATCCACGAAAGCTGCCTACGGGCAGCTTCTCACTTGGTGAGTGGGGATTTTGACGGCTGAAGTCAATTTTACCCTCAATAAATGTTCATTATAAATGTTTCCTTACCATCTTTTCCCGAGTGTAAAAAAATTACAGGGTTGGGTCAATACGAGGGCCACTTTAGTCATTTCAGTGATAAAAGTTTTTCCACCCACCAAATGACCAAATGTATTTTCTAACCTACCTCTGACACATAAAAAATCTGTACCATCGACAGCCATTTATGACAGAGATAATTTTACAAAAATCTCTCACTTGGGCAGCATTTTCAAACGCGCCCTTAGCTCTATTTATATTTTAAAACCCCCCCCATCTCATATTAAAATGGTACAAGGAAAGGTAACTATGTGATTTCATTCTCACCCCTCCATTTCACAAAAAATAAGAGTAACTCTTCCAAACGTATTTTGTTAAAATTCATAATCTTTCTTCACGTCACATCATGTCAAGTGATTGTACTTGTACGATATTTTTTCAAAATTTCAATGCTAAACCGTCTGATCAAAGGGCACCTCTAAGCCCCACTTTGGTTACGGGTTACCCCTAGGTTAACTCGAAAATAATCCAGCACTAATCTTTTTTTTACTTTGGTTGAGGGTTTTGTTTAATCGGTTTAGGTTAAGGACTAACCTAGGGTTATTCTTGGGTTTTGAAACCCACATCCAGAGGTGGGTTAAGGTGGGTTAGTCTCCTATGCTCAATAAGTCTCTCTTTGGTATTGATTTATCTCGGGGTTAGCTCTAAGTTAACTCCGGGATAAATTTTTTTGTGCTTTGGTAAGGAGTTAGTGTTAGTCGGGTTAGGTTAAGGGCTAACCCAGGGATATTCCTGAGTTTTGAAACCCACACCCAAGGGTGGGTTAAGGTGGGTTAACTTCCTACCTCAATAAATACTCAATTAAATGTGTCTCTCTCTCTCATAATAAATGCTATTTCTCTCTCTCATTATTACTAGGTTAACATACTATTTACCAAATCATACTAGATTAAAATTAGGTTAGCCCACATCCTTACTCCCAGATTAACTACCCTCCTACCAAATCAAAAATTGGTTAATTTCGGGCTACTTTAATCGGGTTGACTTAGTCCATCTTTAACCTAACTCCATACCAAAGCCACCCTAAATGCTCAATAAATATGTCTCTCTCTCTCATAATCAATGCTATTTCTTTCTCTCATTATTACTGGGTTAACCTATTATTTATCAA